>PVJL010007444.1:0-63561 GCA_004026885.1 Lyroderma lyra | reverse complement strand
CAGCACCGAAGCCTTAAGCCACTACACCACCAGGGAACTCCTAAGACAGTGCTTTTTAATGCCCAAGTATTTTGTTAATATTTGGTTATTTTTCATTAACAAATGAATAAAAGCATGTGGTCACCCTACACGTAATGGAAATAATGGAATATTATTCTTTTTGGATAAATACATACACAGGAGTGGGATTGCCGGATCATGTGGTAATTCTACTTTGAATTTTTGGAGAAATTTTCATACTAGTTTCCATAATGGCTGCACCATTTTACATTCTCACTAACATGCATCAGATTACAATTTCTCCACATCCTTGCCAACACATTTCTTTTTTTTATTATTTTTTTATTAATGGCTACTGTTGACAAACCTTGTTCTATGGTAATATAGATGAGAAATTTGTTGATAACGCTCCGTACTTTATTTTCAGGTCTTTTCTTTTGGGCTCATCAGACTTCCCAGAGAAAATTTTTGAATATTCTTTGTGGAGACCAACAGTTTTTTGAGAGTTAATTAATAGAGATAGGTGATCCTCAGCATTTAGTATCCAAAAAGCTAATTCCCCTATGTCAATGTAGGGCCCATATTCTCAACTGTGTCTAGCATAATCTACCAGAAAGACTCTTCATTATATCCTCTCTAATGAATTCCCAGAAAAAGTAATGGGGATAGAGGAACTGGGTGGGGGGAGGGCTTTATTCAGGAGTATAAAATGGCAATCTAAATGTCCCTCAAACAACCTTTACTCAGTCATCCTGATTTGCTTCTCTGCCTCCTCATTTGTAGAGGTGTGTGGTGATACATTCACAAAACTTGAGCATTCTGTGGTATAAACTGGAATACTTCTCGGCTTTCTTCACTTGCTGAATTAAGGTTTGGTTTTCTTGGGTATTCTGTATCAATAACCTCTTCTCTCCTTTATGTTCTATTGTATCCTTTGCTGTTTCTTCCATGCTTATCAGGTTATGTCTTTAAAATCCCCTTACTGTAGATTCATTGGCTTTTCAGGATAAAGTGACATTATATTTGTCACTTACTGCAGAAATTCAAAGTCCAATTTAAATGCCAGAGTTTTATCCAAGGAAATCTAGGGGGCATTTATTTCCTCCAATTTGCTCTGAAAAATGCCTGCTGCATGTTTCACAGTGTTGACTTTATCTCCATTTATGTATATGAAGAGTGTTCTCTTTTCACTTGAAGTGCTGGGTGACCTCTGGTTGCTGCCTTTGCCTTCTGCCCACACTGTGACTTGGGCAGGGCTGTATTTTATCACCTTGCAGGGGGAATATTTCCTGACTCAACTTTGCAGGGCAAAAGAATCCCTCTTTGAGCTAGCATATGGCTGATGGCACTCTTCATCTGTAAATCTTTTAAATATCCTTCCTGGTCATAGTAGGTCCGGGTGATCCTAATCAAAACACTTTATATTTAATATAACACAAGCTATAAAAGCTTAGGACAAATAAAACTAGATGTTGGCACTTCAGACATAAGTTTGAGAAGAATTGTGAGATAAAAGTCATATCATTATCTTTCCAATTACAAATACAAGTAACACTTGACTCTTTTCATAAGAACATCTGTTTTGCATGGTGTGTGTGTGCATGTGCATAATATTTTGCCTAGGTGGGAAAGTTTTCCTTTCGACTTTTATAAGCTTTTGGAAATCAATAAAAATATGTTAGTTTTCTTTAAATTCTGCTTATGTTAGTCTCATGTGATATCATGTCCCACATACACATATACAAACACACACGAAATATATATATATTTATATAAAATCTTCCTGTGTAATTGGACATATAGAATGAAAATTGTGTGTAGTTATTAAGCTGTAAGTCAATAGTTACTTGGGAATATTGTCGTTTCCATTCAGATTTGTCTTCTGACTCTGCCTCAATTGAATTCTATTAAGTGTAGAGGAATTATTACTTAAAATTCTTCAAAATTTTGATGCATAAACATCAAGGTTTTTGAGATATTAGCAGAATGGAAAACAAGTCAGAAAGGAGTTTCTTCTAGATTGAACACAACCTTTCCCTGCACAATAAATCTTCTCTACATCTCTGGTGGTACTTGGTGAGGAGCAGCTGTCCTTGCAGAATTGTGACACAACTTGGGAGAGCAATGGAAGCACGTCACGGAACCATAGAACCAGGTCAGAATGGTCCTGTCTTGTTTACAGAGATACTGAATTGTTTTTTAGAGACAACAGACCAAAACCAGAAGTCATACAGCCAAAGCATGTGCAGAGGAAAGAACTTTGAACTCTAGATGCACCTAGAACCAAAGTCATGCTCGCCTCCCACCAATCATAGAACTAAAGGATCTGGACATAACCAGAATTTGAACACCTGAATAATTTCAGAAGTGAAGGGTCCATTGTCCAGGAAGATATGATGCTGACTCCTTTTACCACTAATGGCAAGACTCCAAAGTTCTTCATGTAACCCTTCCCTCGCCCAGCGCTTCTGCATAGTCATTCTACCCAACTCTTTAAAAACCCACCTGAAACCCTGAACTTCCTGTTCTCCTGGGTGGTGCTACTTATCATAAACAGTCCTTCTTTCTCCACTGCAATTTAATATTTGGCTCTGCTAATGCCAGGTGGATAAATGCTTTCTGTTTGGTAATACAGGAACAACTGGATTGCATACTAATTAGGGGAGGTTTTCTGGTCACTTGCAGAACAATTGAGCTTGGGAGGGAATGTGGGAAGAGCCATTTTCAAATTGCTTAAATTCTTACATTCTACATGGGGATAAGAGACAGTGAAATTTGAATTACTACTAGAAATGTGATCATCTAGATGAATATGTTGAGTGACAGTTACGCTAAAGGAAGATATGGCTATTATTTATAAATACCTTTTATTCCTGGTTGATAGTAATTACTTTAATAGGAAAACATTTATATAATAAGGTATCATTCTATAGAGTTTACAAACAATTTCGTTGAGGGGTAGATCTTTTGCACGAATTTTATCTTTGCCTGAGAACGTTTATTAGAAGATTCTTTCTAGGATTATAGTAGAAAGAATAAAATATTAGATTATGTAATCAAATTGAAAATTATTTTCCAGTCCCCAAAATACTTTGGAATGAAATGTTAAAAGATACTATTTATGGTAACGTAAGAAAAATACTAATTGCCTAAGATATGTGGGGTTTAAAAAAACAATGCTTTCCCTCACACCTTCCAAATCTTTCTAGAGGGGATAATGATCAAATATACAAATAAGAGGAAATCAAATGTTAACACATGCACATGGAGAATTTACATAAGCATGAAAATTCCAAAGACACTGGGTATATGTGACATTTTGGACAAAGGGGAACAGAAGTAAGAATGAGTGATTTACTGGTAGTTGCAAAAGAGCAGAACACACATGCAGGAAAATTTTTGCTGGGCAGCTCAGAAACAACACAATGGGTATCTGGCTAACAAGCCCCTGCCTGACACCCTTCCATCTACCATACTTAATTCACATTAGGCTAAGTTGGATGTGTTAAGATTTTTTTTCCTGGAACATGCCTTCCTATATGGGCAGGAAAGGGGACAGGGTAAAAGATTTTTTCTGAGTCTTATTTCTTAATAACCAGCTTTAAAATCAATATCCTTCAAAAGGTAGCTTTAAGTTGCAAAACTTTGGTTCCCTTTGTAGGAAATCTAATGAAATATTTTCAAGAATTTTACAGAGAAAACATTACCAAGAGAAAGAAATCTAATTCCTTTCTTTAGAAAATATGAAAGGTCTAAAAATTAATGTTCTAAGTTTCAACCATAAAAAGCTAGGAAAGGAACAGTGTAATAAACCTACAGTAAGTAGAAGAAAAAATATTAGCAATTAATACCCTCCAAGATATTTCTCTGAGCGGTTGCTTTGTGCTGATTTAGTACTTGAATGTTTAGCACATCTTTGGATTTAGAAATTCTCATCACTTATTAGTTGCCGTTCATTCTCTCTCCTTTTTTCCACACACATGTGGAAGTGGTGACACTCTGGGCAATTCCTCCCAACTCTCCAAGTACTACGTGAATCCAGGCACCCAAATTAGAGCACAAGAGGATAGCCAAACAGAAAGTTACTTATCTTTCTGCCTGTGGACAATGTACCCCTTTCAACTCATGTCAACTGCCATGCTGTTTTGGATATACTTCTCTTCAGAATGCAACTCAAAAACATTATTATTCCACCTGCCGTGTGTGTATTAACAGCTGCCTATGTTGGATCCATAGTTATTTGTGATGGTTTCTGAAATAATCTTTTAATTTTTATAAAATATGGTATAATTTAGAAATAAGTAATTTGTAGTGATTTATCTACCTGAAGTCCCCTATTAGCAGCAATGATGAACTCTGCATCTGACTAATAATTTGGACAATTTTGTAAAGCTTGTCTAATGCTATATTTTACTGGACAAGGGAAATAAGATGAATTTCCAGACTATGCATTAACATTTGATTTTAAATAACCAGACATATATTATTCACCGTTCAACTCAGTTCTTCATTCTAATAAACACATCTCTTCCCAGTAGTCTCCAAGCCAACTATCAGTGAGGGCCAGGAGAGAGGGATAAAGCGATTGTTTTCTCTCTGTATGGCACTATAAGTATTTTCTTAGTTTTTTTATTCAGATATTTACAGGGTTTGCTTGTTTTTTCCTATGTGAATCACTTGAGGAGGAAAAGGGGAGGGTCAAGAGTTGTTTCTGCATCTTTTGTTTCTTAACAACCAGCTTACAATCAATATTCCAAAAGATAGCTTCAGAGTGACAAAATTTTGGTCCCCTTAAAATTCATATTCTTGTTAGCTCATTTAGAAGACAAACCATACCATAATGTTACATTATCAGTATTGGCATCTGTGGCCATTGTAAGCCCACCAGACAAATTCAGCATCCAGAGCTTTCTTCTAAGTCCCAGAATAGGCAAATAGTGAGGACTACAAATTACTACTATAATAATTATGACTTCAATATGTGAAGAATCCCTCATCAATAAAACAAAAATATTAGCATTAATGCTTGCAGTTTTAAATGCATTTACTTTTTGAGAGCTGAATTTGGAGGACTAGATGTTCTTTGAAGAGAATTATTTTGGAAAGGCATTTTATATATTTTATACTATGGATAGGCATACTGTTAAAAAATAAATATCAAGGATTCCAATTTTTTGTGTGTAGGGAAAAGGGCATGCTAAATATGTGGTAAATTTCATGGTTGGTGACTGTGAGTCGCAAATCTTCACTTTGAAAAGTGTGAAATGCTTATATAGAATACATTGTTTTTTAACTTACTACATAGCTAAATGATAGAACATAGCTACATTATGTGAGTTTTTACTTTAATACATTTGTAAAATAATGTTTTAATAACTATTAAGCTTCTTAACAAATGTATGGTAATCCCAGCTTTACATAACACCTAAGAGCATAAAACAGTGCATCTTACATTTTTACTTTCTTTTCAGCTCTAACCCCCATATTCTTAGGACTTCACTGTTTTAAATATTTCAGCATATTCCAGACAAGGATTTGGGGACCATTTCTGATTTACTCAAACCCCGTCAGCTGAAAATCAGTCCTATCATCTCCAAACACAATTTGCGAATGTAGTTTTTCACTCAAATACAGAGAGAGGAAATCTCAGATAATTCAGAGTATTTCTATTGGAAAATCTGAGCTGCTGTAACCACAGTCTCTTAGGACAATGTACTTCTGCCTATAAGCAAAGTTGACAGAACAACCGATTAAAAGTGTCTGTGAAACTTCATAGAAATACCTACTTATTCCAACTGTTCACATAGAGTGAAACTTTCCTTCAAGTTTTGGGCTTCTTATCTATGACTCATTTTAGTCTAGTTCTCATGCGTTCATTCCTTAGAACACTCACCTGTTTCTATCACTGTCTGACATTTCCAATCTCTAATTCCCATCCCCCTAGTTGTCTGCTTCAGTCATGGCGCCAATTTAAGTTTTACTTTGCTACTTTCCCTGGATTTCTCAGAAATTTATTAAGGAAAGCAATTTAGCACTAGTTTATATATATATTTTCCAATCAGTCTGATGTGGCTGGCAGAGATATTTCGTCTGTGGTAGCAATGGAGATCATTGGGAAAATGTAAAGAATCTTAAATAGACTTTCTTTGGACAGGAAAGCCATACTTCATTGGCAGAGAAATCTAATCAAACTCCCAAACCTGTGAGATGAGGTTTTGGGAATTTGTTTCTGATTCACAAAGATTGATATTTTGTGCTCATTTAGTACCATTTCTTTTTTTCCTCATGGAACATTAAAGAGTGTTTTCTTCTTCTGTTGTTTTTGACAATTTTTAAGTAAAAAAAGTTGGAGGCACTGTACAAATTTTCTTTGAAAAGAACCAGAAAGGATAACCAGAGAGATAAACCATATCTGTGCCAATTTTATCTCTATCTAAATGCAATAAAATGACTTTAGCTCCTCAATTGTGAGGTCTTAGCTAATGGAGATGACTGTAATTTGTAGAGAAATAAATTATTTTGAAAGGAAAAGTAGATTTGAAGAAATTTTATTTTAAGTATTTATCTACAGTGGGCTAAACGTAGAGTAAAAGCTTTTAGAATTACTGACTATAAAAATTAGGAGGCTGACCTGAGTCCTACTTTATAAATGCATGAATTTGTCTCAACAAACAGCAAGTAGTCACCTAGTTTTCCCCTGAGTACCTTCAATGGTAAAAGACTTTTGAAATATATGCTTTGAATTAAATACTATTCATAGTACATATACAATAATTTTTTTAAGAGTAATGTCATTAGGCACTACCTTCACTACTAAAACTGTGGTTCTCAAACATGAGCTTGTAACAGATCACCTGAAAGGCTCTTCAAAATATACTGACTAATGTCACTCTGATAAATTTTGTTGCTTATAGGTATTAATAACAGCTTTAAATAAGTCTATTGTGAACAGATTTCTCAATATTAGGCATTAGTCAAAAAATTTGATGAACTTATCACACATACTAGTTAGCATATCATTGAAAAACTAGTAATTTAAATTATAAAGTTTAAGAGGACAGTCTTCCTTTTCAGTTTATAAAATCAAAAGCAATAAATTCAATATGCTATTTTATTATTCACTGAAGGTGAGTTACCACTCACAAAGATGAATGTCTGGGTTACTGTCAAATTACATCACATCCTAAGGAGCTCTTTGGAACTACTGTGGGCATCATGGACATTTAAATATAGTAGCTAAATACTCAGTTTAAGCTACTATGATGCACCAGAAAAAAGTATTTTAGATGACTGCAAAACACATTTATCCCCAAAGAAGACTTCGAAAGACATTGGATTAAATATTTTAAAAAAGATGTATCATCTAATGTCATATTATTCTTTAACAAAAATTGAGAAAGAATAGGAAAATAAATACAGTTCGCTGGATTTGATGTGGGGGTGGGATTTAAAAATAGGCCAAATAGAATTTTTAAAAATGATTTTAAATTTGATACTCAAAGTGAAAGATCTACTGATTATTATGGAATATTTTACCTATGTGTTAAATTTTCCATAGGTTTTTGAGAAATTGAATTGTTTTTCTATGAAAATATTATTAGTAATTAAGTCCTACTGTTAAGTTTAAATAAAACAGATTTTTGATATCCATTTGGTTAAAGTTCAGCAACAATTCTGTGAGCAGTCAGTGCTCATCATATCTAGATAGAAGAGCAAGAGCTAATTTATTACCCTGGTGGCAGATGGGCTGATTATCACCTTCAGCTGTGAAGTCAGCAGATCATGGTTTTCTTATAGTAGGAAAATAAATGGTATTATAAAAAAAAATAGGGTCCATTTCAACCTTATTGAAAGGAAAAAAAGAATAAGCAAATAAGAGAGATTATTTTCCTTCACTATTGATGGCTTCATTTGACTTAAACATGCAGACTAGATTGGGAATTCAAAATTTTTGTCATTGCGTCTCCTTAACTCCATGTCACTCATACTGAGAATACTTTATTCCTAAGTTTTCATATCTTTCTAAAATGCTTTGAAATAAAGCTTTTCAGAAAGGGAAGGTATTATAAAAGGCAATTAAGTTTTAAAAGTCCATTATAATTTCTCTAAGATAAATTTTACTTTCATACATCAATAGATTTCTCTCTGGAAAAAATAGGCCTTTCCTAAACTTACTTCCTTACTTTTTAATTCTTTCCTTCCCTCTCTTTCCCGACTACTCTCTCTATCCTCAATTTGATGTTTCTAACACATACCTTCTATTTAGCAGAAGCAAATGTGGCAACATCAATGGCTAAACAGCTAAGGGAAATAGCATGTGGGTTTGGTATGAAACAACGCGTGATGATGTCATAGAGAGTTAACTGTCAGTCTCCGGGGGAATGCTTGAAAAATTGGCACTTCTTATAGCTCTCTGCCACCCATGAGTGAGCCCATCAGTTATTTAATGGGGCCAACATTTAGGGGAGCCCAGTTGGTTCTGCACCTTTATTCCCCTGAAGCTGCAACCGGGAATCTCCACGCCCCCACCCCTGACAGGGAGTATGAAGCAGCTGTCGAGCAGGCAGAGGAGGATCCAGAAGTGTATAGAATTTTGAGGGCCTTCTCAAGAGAAAGGTACACATTTCCTCCCACCCCAATTATTACAGGAGGCATTTGGCCATGAGAACACATTGCTGGGGCGTCTTGTCCAGAGCTGGTGAAAACAAAATGCCCTGACATGAAGCTTTATAGCTTCATTGCATGTAAATTGCTTTTGCAGGAAGTGGGTAGAATGTATCAAAATTCCTAACTCTGACTGTCTCAGACAGAAAAATGCAGATACGTTCTGATGGTCCGTGGCTGCCCAGCCTTATTCCATACATAGGTTTGATAGCTAGGCAATTACTCTCTAACCCACTTATTCACCCATTCATTCAATGATCAGTCAAATGAGTAGGGAAATGATGTTTCTAAGATTAGGTGATTCTAAAATTATTATGTAAATTCTAGAAAACCAGTTACAATTGTGCTCTTTGAAAGTGCTCAGCAGGAGCCAGTGCAAAGATCAGTGGATTCTGCTTTCTTTTTTTAATTCTATGAGTCATATTTACCGATTAGTTCTCAAGTGCTTTCAGTGGCATTAAGGTAAGAAGTGAGGTTTCAAATGGTCTATTCTTGTTTAGAGAAACATATCTATGTCCCAATTCTATTAGTTTTATAGCCCTTGCAGTTGTTACTCTACCATTTCTAATTATAAACTAGCATTGCAGTCTACATAAGGAGGAAAATCAGAGGAATCAGGGACTAATAGTTCCTATTTCAAACTCCTGAGAAACTTCACATATGCACATTTTTGCTTTTCTTTTAGAACACTAATATTTCCTATGGCTCCATTTTTGTATATTAGATTCAATGCTCTTAATTTCACAATAGGCTTCCATGGAATAGTCTGCTTTACAATAAATGTCCTTTTTATATAAAGATGAGTCAAATTATAGTTTGCATTATTTATTTATTTATTGCTAGGGCTGTCATACCAAAGTACCACCCATTAGGAGGCTTAAACAACAGGAATTTATTGTCTCACGAGTCTAGAACCTAAAAATCTGAGATCAAAGTATTGGCAGGTTTGGTTCAGGCTGACCATACGTATGATTTGAAATGGGACAGTACTGTTGTTTTCTGACCCATTTAAATGGTATGTCTGGTCAGCCTAGTCTCACTGGGCTAAATTCCATGTGTCAGTAGGCTGACCAGACATACAGTTTGAAATGGTCCACTACTGTTATTTTCTGCTCTGTTTGAAATGGTGTGTCTGGTCAGACAAGTGTGGTTTCTTTTTATTATTATTATTCATTTTTATTATTGGACTTATTGGGGTGACATCTGTTAGCAAGGATCACATAGGTTTCAGGCATACAATTCTACAGTGCATTGTCAACTTGATGTATAATAAGTTCACCACCTAGTGTGACTTCTCTTTCCATCACCTTATATTTAGCTTCAGGTGTGGTTTCTTGTGAGGGCTGTGAGAAAGGAACTTCTTTATGCTTTTCTCCCAGCTGCTGGTGCATCCTTGGCCTCTGGCCACCTAACTCTAGTCCTCACATAGCTTTTTCCCTATTTTTGTAAGGATACCAGTCATATTGGATTAGAGACCTACCCTCCTCCAGCATGACCTCATCTTGACTAACTGCATCGGCAATAACCCTATTTCTAAATAAAACCATATTCTGAGGTACTGGGGGCTGGGACTTCAATGTATGAACTGGGGAACAATTCGACCTGTAACAGCTAACATTTATTGAAAAAACTTACTGTGTATTTCACAGTGTTCTGAGCACTTTACAGTTATAAACTTACTTAATCTTTATAATAAATATATGAAGTAGGTGCTGTTATTATCCCCATTATGCAGAAGGTACACACACACACACACACACACACACACACACACACACACATTTCTTTTAGATCCTAATGAACATCTCCCTCCAGATAGGGTGGTATTTGTAACTTAAATAGTTGGAGAAAAAATTCTTAATTCAGATGTATGAATAAAATAAATAGTTGCCTGTGGACTAAAATTCAAGATATTTGCACTGATATTTTGTTGCATATTTAAGTATGTTCTTTTCCTTTGCTTATTCTTTTTTCAATTCTATGTCATTTCTGAAGCATTATATTATAATACGCTGTTATTACTTTACTAATGATGGTAGTAGTTAAAGTCCACTTAGGAGAAATTATTTGATCTATTGAATTAATGTTTATTCTACAATACGGTCTAGCTGCAACAAAATATCTTCTACTCCTTCACCTAAATACTTTTCCTCTTTCAAAACATTTTCTTGGGTTTGTATAATACATCTAAAATTCTCTTCATTGGATTTATTGCTTTTACCACTACCACAAGCATCATTATCCTATAGCTTCCATGAATTTGCCACGTGCTGTCTTAGTGATCAATGGGGTTAAGCAGTGAGCTAAACATAGTTATTATCTTGTTTAATCCTTAGAACAAGTCTATAATATATGTGTTATCATCCCCACTTTATAAAGCTATTAGCTTTAAACACTGTGTATACCACTTTTGTTTTTAAAAGTTCCAATTAGTAGCCACCTCCCCCATGGGGCTATCCTAATTCTTCTTTTATGCTTCCATAATTTTTAATTACATAGTTTTAAAAATAAGATTCACAATTCACTTTTTACTCATAAAGTACATTGATACGTGTAATTCCTCAACAACATTTAGGAGCTATCGAGAAGGATATTGGAATGAAAAAAAGTTTGTGCTCAAATTTTTATTAAACTGTCTGTATTTTGTCCACAATATATTGGTATAAAGTAATACCAGAGAAGGGCAAATAAAAAGAATTAGAGTTGGGAAGAAGTTGCTACATGCTTATAAATAAATGATAAGAAATCTTTAGCTTAGAATGAGACTAGTGAAAGATATATTTTAAAAAGCAAATAGAAAAACCTCTAAAAAGAACACTTACTCTCTAAATAGTAGAATAAAAGTGACTTTCAAAGGCAAGTTGACTAACTAGAATGGGAATGCTAATTTATGGAGCAGGTTAATAAATGTCTTTTTTCCTGAAAAATGGGGTACAGAGACAGAATAATTTGACTAAAAGAGACCCAAAAGAAACTGAAATATGCATGACCCAAAATGTTGATTTCAGAGAGGATAACTAGACAGTTTTTGTTTCCAACAGTGTTCATAATAATAGCAAGAATGTTTTAATTATACCTCAGTTATTATGAGAGATAAATATACAAATAATGAATAGCATAAGAACCTTACTTTCAAGAAAATCATACTCTAGGGATGGATATATGAAAGTAAATCAATATGACAATCCTTACATTTTTAGAGAGAACTGACATCTTTCTAAAAAATAATAAATTTGAAACAATTTTAGAACATAGGTTATTTTACTTATGTAATTTTAATGGCTTATTTTTGAGTTTTTCCGAATTCACTCTTGATGTTATTTAGGAAATTGTTTTTCACTGTTTAGTATTACATTCTTAAATATTTTGTTTAATATCTGTTTAACTGTAACCCTTAATTTAAATGTTCAAACATAATTATTAATTTTAATTCTGTTTTATGTTTTTAATGAGCATAAAAATAATTTTAATCTTTGTCCAAAATTTGAAATAATAGTTTAATGCTCCAACTTGTTTCAGCAACATAATTATTAATTCCATACCTGTTTGTTAAAATTCCTATTTTTATATGATTTAATTAGATTATTTTTATATTTATCAGCAGAAAAAGTGTGGCTAGCATTATACTAGTTCTGATTATGAAGTTTGCAACCTTGCCACCATGAGCTTACGTTGACAGCACCGTGCAAACAACTTGGTAAGGTGTCATAGCTTTGGTACATCCGTGTTCATGTGGACATGTGGCGGTGTCTTGCTGAGTGGCATTCATTATTGTTGTGTATTTTTGTGTGCTAATGAGAGAATGTCAGAGCTTGAATTAAAGCAATGAATAAACATTAAATTTCTTGTTAAACTTGGCAAGACTGACAGTGAATTGAGGAACATGTTAGTCCAAGTTTATGGAGATAATGCCATGAAGAAACTTGAAGTGTACAAATGGATTAAACATTTTTTCTGAGGGGAGAGAAAGTGTCACTAATGAAGAGAGGTCAGGGTGGCCAGTAATGAGCAGAGCTGACAAGAACATTGCAAAAATTTGTGGAAGTGTGCTTCAAAATCATTGGCTGACTGTGAGAAGCATAGCAGATTGAGTAAACATGATAGAGAAACAGTTAGGAAAATTTTAACGGAAAATCTTGGCATAAGAAAGGGGTGTACAAAAAATGGCTGCCAAGGAGCTCACCAATGAACAAAAGCAAAGGAGAGTCGAAGTTTGCCAAGACCTTTTGGAGAGGCAAGACAACGTTTTGGGCCATGTTATCACTGGTGATGAAAAATGGGCGTAGCAAAGCATCAAACAAAGCATCAAAATGCACAATGGAAATCAGCCAATTCTTCACATCCAAAAGAGTTCTGTCAGTCCAAATCAAGAGTCCAAACAATGTTGCTAAACTTTTTGGATATCACAAGAATTGTTCATTATGAATTTGTACCAACTGGACAAATAGTCATGCAAGTTTACTATTTGGAAGTGCTGAAAAGTCTGAGTGAAAAAGTTAGATGAAAATGACCTGAACTTTTCACCAACAACTCATGGCTCTTGCATCATGACAATGCACCAGCTCACACAACACTGCCTGTGAGGGAGTTTTTAGCCAGTAAACAAATAACTGTATTGGAACATCCTCCCTACTCATGTGATCTAGCCCTCAATTTTTTTTCTTTACTCAAAGATAAAGAAAATATTGAAAGGAAGACATTTTGATGACATTCAAGACATCAAGGGTAATATGATGACAGCTCTAATGGCCATTCCAAAAAAACAATTCCAAAATTGCTTTGAAGGGTGGACTAGGCACTGGCATCAGTGCACAGCTTCCTAAAGGTAGTACTTTGAAGGTGATCATAGTGATATTCAGCAATGAGATATGTAGCATTTTTTCTAGGATGAGTTCATGAACTTAGTTGTCATCCCACATGTGTCTTTTTTTTCTGTTTATCTTAATTTGGTCATTTGTGTTATGGTATTGGATATGTTTAACTTCTGTCCTCCCATTTTTTGCAACATACAATAGGCTCATTTTCAATTTTCTATTGTAATATTCAAATATCTGTTTCTGGGGTCACAGGATACACTATTTAATTAATGTTTAATAGGCACACTTTCACATTTGGAAACATTATTGCTTGTCACATTATAGAACCCTTAAGTGGCAGCACATTTACATAAAATATGTGATATTCATGCTCTGGGATATGGACTAAGTAAATATTTGAAGAGGTTAAATGATTATTCAAAATCAAATAAAATATAAATTTTATAAGAATGTTCTAATAGAATTATTTTTGTATCTTGTATTTAATGTTCAATATTGACTCAGTGTGCTTATTTTCTAGCTCACTGATTAATATAGCTCTTACCACATGTCACCTTCTATTATTAATTATTTGGTTAGTAAGAATGTGTACTATTTCCCCCACTAGGTACCAATCTTATTGAGAAAAAGAACATGTTTAACATCTTTTTATTTTCTGCATGGCATTAACAGATAGCCTTGCATAGAGTGGGTGCTAAAAAATCAATTATTTCATTACAATTTTCATAAAAACCTTGTTCATTGTATTGCTAGACATTGCTACACAAATAGCTATTTCTTAGCTATCTAGATAAGAAAAAAAGAATGAGAGGCCTCTGGCTTTCTTTCTCAAATAATCTGCTCCCCTAGGTTTTTGCTTTGATGGAAGTAAATTAGGGAGGAACTGAAAAGTAGTAAATCTGACTCTAAAACAATTTTAGCTACTCTGATGAGGCACAGCCTCAAAGCCTGCCAGCTACTCACAATAAAAGTCCGTTGTTTCCTTTGAATACAGTTCATCCTGGGCAGCCCACATGGAAGGCATTTGGCCACCATCATCCAGCAGTGAACTCATTACAGGGTTTGAGTTCTTCACGCTGTCCTTGGTCATCAGTGAATGTGATTTTGATCTTGAAACTATCCAAGGAGAACCACAGTTGAACTATCCTTAACTTATACCCAGTTAGAAGTGAATGGCTGGAAAAATTGGAGTATTTTTACATGAAAACATTGAATGATGAACATTATGACATTTTTCTGTGAAGAGACTATCCCCCCTGGATCAACAGTTTCCCAATTGATAACCTGTGTATTGCATCACAAATTCATCTGGTTTTCCTATTAAGAAGAGAGGTACATCCTCTTAAATGTGTCCTGTAAGAACTTAGTAAGATTCTAGTGTTTAAAGCAATACCCAATTCTCCCTGTATCCTGCCAAGACCTCAATGCATGGCATACCTCCATCAATGAGGTAGGCTTTTGTGGATTACATAATGTGTTCCTGCAGAAGTCCTCCTTTTAATTAATTACTTGCAGAAAGTATAGCATAGTAAATTTTAAACACCAAACACACTGAAATGAAGGGAAAGGGAATAAAATACTTACAGCAAAACTTAAACTTCTTCTCCAGGACTTTACCCGAAGGCCAGACCCATTCAGAATAAAGGAAACCCTCTGGTCATATGCAAATAAAAGTTTCTTGTTACTTCAGGTTTTTAATCCACCCTGTTTGTATTGTTTGGATGCTTTTTCAGCTTCCCAATATCATTGAAGTTAACATCTACGTATCCTTTAGTTGTCAGTTAGAACAGTACTTCTGAGCAGAGTCTTCCATGGCTTACGCCTTCTGTTATTCTCTCTCATTATACACTGTAATTTTCCCTCGTATTCTCTAAGATTCCTGAGGTCAGGGATCATGCCTGTCTTCATCATTAGGGTAATTCCTATCCTTAGCACAGTGCCTGACATAGCAGGGATAGCACTATGAAGGCGTTAATGAACTGGCAATGAATGCCATTTACTCTTGTGAAACAAGGTCAATCCACCCATATCATCACATTGCCAACCAGAGTTCCAGCTTCTGGATTGACTCTCTTGAGTCTACAGTCTCACTGTTAGCAACAGATGTCACAGGAAGTACTCTATTCACTCATTGTCTTCATACTATTACTTTTGTTTCTACTGTTCTTTCTTGAGAATCCACATTTGAAAGTATGCAATCAATTCTTTCTTCCAGGTGTTAGCTTTTCTCGTATAACAAAAGCATGGCATATAGAAATGTTCTTGTAGAGCCTTGTTACAAGGCCCAAGCAAAGTTTCATTTTCCAGATGGAAAAGTGCCAACTCCCACATCCCATGTAAACATCAACACAAAACGGATTTCCTAGTGACCAGTAAGTACATACACAGATAGGTTTGGCCCACTTGGCACAGTTTCCAGTAAACTATGGATGTGTATCCCAGTCTTTGCTGCAACTTTTCTGTTTGAGGAAAAAGATGGCTGGAGTAGTTCAGGGTGCTGCAGGATACAAAGTGTTTCTCTATTTCCTTTGGGGTGTACTCCCTTCTTTGCCATAGCGTGGGGGAAATTGTGCAACCTGAGTTTCTGTGCATTTACTAATAAGAATATGGATTTAAAATACATGAATGCACATCATTATAACATTTCAAACTATTTCAAGCTTTAAATATAAAGGTATATGATGAGAACACAGAAATGACCAAAAAAAAAAAAAAAAAAAAAAGAACCCAGCCACAATCAGTGAATACATCCTGCTCTCACAATGTAGTTATTCAAGGGAGAGTTCATAAAGACCTGAATGAAATGATGTCATATTTAGGTGGCTATGACCTGTGTCTTCTCTTTGTTTAATTATTTCTTGCTGTCTCTTATGATTAGATTCATGCAGAATGTGAAACAAAAGTGATAGCAAAACCTGCAGTGTAAGCACGAGAAACAAATATGAATCCCAGAAGAGGAAAATACTTGCCATTTCTGTGACCTAAAATACAAAGTTGAGGGCAGGCTGTTGGTAGACTGCTGTCGCTGCTGTCAGCTCACTAGTACTCGAAGTCCAGGGATCCACTTCTGTGAAAAATAATCTGTTCGTGGGAATGCAACCTCCAAACTGATCATAAACCTTTTTGTGTAATGAGTGGACAGATTTTAGATTTACTTATTATCTTCATCCTTTTTAGCCTCAAACAGTGGTGAGCTGCTTGCACTGTGATAGATATTATGTCGGGATATTTAGGACAAGAGTATTCTAAATCCTTAAATGTGAGATATCTTTCACACCTTTATTGGTAATTATATAAATGTATGAAAAATCTTCTGAAAAATTTACAACTGAGTTCCAAAATAATATTCTGAGCCAAGAATAAAACAAAGCATGAAGAAAAGATAATCTGGTTAATAGTTAATATTTATAACAATATTCTGTGTTGCATGTTTATAACAAGATTTAAACACCACATAAATGATCTGTTATACTTTTAAGTGTGTGTGCCTATATTGCTTATATTTTCCTGAGTTTACTTGTTCTTATATAATGTCTGAATTTCTTTGACTATGATGGATAGGATGTCAATAGAAAATAAACTACATCATTGCAAGGTAGTGCCCATTGTTTCAAATCATCAAATGTTCAGTTCACTTTATAACAGTAGAAAAACAAAAGACATAAAGCAGCAAAAGTTCAATAACCACAACAAATACATATTTTGGTCATTTTCCTGGGGACTACAGACCAGCACATGATTATCTACTTCCTAATATCATGTTTAATCTGAAACTTTAATTTTTCTGTAGAAATCCACTGTAGTGGCTTAACACCTAAGTTCTCCAGTGTCCGTTACATCCTACTGACAACCAAAATAGTTAAAATAAGTCAACATGTACTAAAACTTTTGATGTCAAGTAATAATTTAACACAGGCCTGGGAAAATTATGGGCACAGTCTTAGGAAACAACAGAAATTTGCAGAGTAAAGTCCAAACTATTTTGATCTCCTGCTAGAAATTGAGAATCCCATTTTGCACACGATTCTTGTCACTAGGAAGCCAAAAGCCATTAAAAAGTGTACTCATATATACTTATAAAATGGCTATTTATATCTAATATCTGGAACACTCATTCTCTAAGATCAAGACAAAGAATAGATCTTAGATTAATTTCAGATGCATGATTAATGTTTTTGGGTTAATAAGATTAAAAACAAATTTTTAAAAAAGTGACAGTAATGTTTAGTTTATAAATATTTAATTCACTTGTTTCACAGTAGTTATTGTTAGTATGTACCATATGTGAATAATTCCCAAGACAAAAGGTGTACAACAACGCAGATATCAGACTGGTTTTCTTCCAGCATGAAGCTTATAATTTAAAGCAAGAAACAGATGTTATCAAATAATTCTTCATGCACACATACACATACTACACTGCGCTCTAAAGGAAAAGTAGATGGTGTTTATGAGAACATACAATGAAGGGAGCCTGTGTAATCTGGGCAGGGCAGGGTGATGTCTAGGAAGAAGTGGTATTTCAGCTTGAAGAAGTGATGTTTAAACTGGATTGTGAGGGATATGGCAAAAAGAAGGCAAAAACATTTTTATGTGCATAGATCTTGAACAAAAGTGATGAGAAAAGAGTGAGTGGATGAAGATTGTTTGGGAAGCCAACTCAGGGAAGTTTTGAGGGGCCTAGGAGGCTATATTAAGTATTTGTGACGTTTTCTATAGAGTAATGGGTGCCAATGATCAGGGCGGCTAGATGGCAAATTTGTTTCCTTAAAAAAATATCTTATTTGGCAAAATAAAAAGTTAACACAATCAATGCTTACTCTTCATATTTTCTCTTCCCAGCAATCTCATTCCTAGTATGTGCATTCTAGTCTTATAGGGGGTCTTTAGAAGCAAAGATTCAGTGATCATGAGTGATCTCACTTTAATGTTCTATGCACAAATAAAGGGTTCCAATAGGGATCAGATGCCCTCAGTAGGTTGTGTAGATCAGAAAAAGCCAGTAGTTGTGTGATATACTCTAGGATATCATTCTGCCAGCCCAGTGGTGGCGGGGGCAGCGGAGTGCCGGACACTGTAACAATATTCAGAATTACAACAAATAAGAGACGGAGAAGGTGTGGCTCTTGCACTTAATCAGTGGTCACCACTGGAAGCAGATGAGCAATTTTGGTCAAACTGGCAAATAGGGAACAAGGAAATCTCAAGAAAGATGTCTGAATTTGAAATTGAATAAATCTGACGGAAAGCATGAGAAGGAAACCAGGTTTTGGATGCATTAAACCAAGAAGGTCAATAGCACTTGGCGTGGGTCCCTGGGGTCATTATAATTTTTCTGGCAGTAGTGGCTAACTTTCTCTCTTCGAACATGGTTTCTTCCCAAACATCTTCTGTATCTATTCTTTTTCCTTTCATTCCTCTGATTATTTCCCTTCTCACATTTATTCCTCTTCTTCCCTTCTCTCTTTTCTATTTAATCTCCCCCTCTCTTCTCTCCATTACTCTTTTTCTTTTCTTTAAATGACCATAATATGAAACAGAGCTGAGTGCTTTAAAGTATTTGCTATATTTTATAATTTTTACAAATCATTTATAGTTTATCTAAAACTACATAACCACACATCAATGATAAATTGCTGTATTTGGGTACAATTAATTTTCTTATAAGTCAGGGGTTCTTTATAAAAAATAATTGAAGGTTCTTTTCTGGAACAGAGTTACATTCTGCTGAAATCTAAAGAACTGGAAACACTCTGTGATGCCATATCACAATTATAAAAATTCTTATTAACACTGTCTTTTATTTAGAATGGATATTTTAATCATTTTTCAGGTAGTGGGTGAATGAAAATGCTGATTGATGAATGCTTAGAAGAAATAAGTTAACCAAGGGTAGTTGGAAAGTCACACTGATTATATCAATATTAGCACATATCTGAAAAATTGCTGGGTTCAGGGGTTTACATAGATTATCCTCATGAAATCCTCACTACAATCATACAAGAAAGAAAGCGGCATGTTACCACTTGTAAACTGTGAACCTGAAGTTTAGAAGATCAGATGAATTGCCTAAAGTTCTGAATAGGCCGTTGGCGAGCTGGGATTCAAACCCAAATAGTCTTACTCAAGAGGTAGAACCAAGCTGCTCAATTGCCTCAAATTGCTCCTACATCTATTGTGATGTGTCATCTCTGCAAAATAAGAGTCTTAGTAATTTTCAGATTAAAATTTTTTCAACTTAAAATAAATCACATGACACTTTCTTTGGATAATGCTGTATTCATTCCTAAACAATTGTTGTCCACTTCAGTTCATTTTTATTTTTTAACAATAAATAATGTCTTTACACATCAACATAACAAATTGTCAAACATAAAACTCTAGACAAAAATATCTTCTAAAATTCAATAAATAATTTAAGAATGAATACTGAAAGCAAAGCAACATTCATATTTGATATTGCAACATGATATTTCCCTGAAATTTTCTAAAATATACGAAGTGGTTGTAAGTATATTTTGTACATATTTATGGTAAGCAGAACTTGCTCTTGATAATATATTTGCTTATTTATTTTTTATTGGTCTGCTCTTAGCATAAGGCTGTGCTGTTAGATTACATGATTGGTGATGTGTCAGGAGTGAGCCTATTCTCATTCAGAACTTGCCAAAACATCGAAACAGGCAGTGGGGATTTCAGGTTTCTAAAAGCTTCAATACCTTGAGAATTAGCTGCTGTCCAATGTCCCTGCACAGCTCTAGTTAAAATAGCCAATATGCCAAAGAAACATACACTCTCCTGTGGAGGAACACCTTATGAGCTTGCAGGCCCCCTAAAGTAGGGGGACTTTGATCTCTTATTCCTTATGGGCAGGAGCTGGCCTGGGATGGCACTTGCTGCTAGAAAAATGCTGAGCTCTCACATTGCCATTCTATCTGGGGTTCTTTCACATCTCTAGTTAGCATTTATTCTGTGGGTTTCTACACACCTATCATAAAGCAGAAGAAGCATTTAAAAATCATTAAATTTGAGGTAACAATATGGGTATTCAAATTCCATTTCAAGAATGTACTAACATCAGTGAGTTAGTTCTTTAAACCCTTCCATCCTCAGCTGCCATATTTGTAAAATAGGGCTTGTAAGTAGAATATCAGAGCAAAAAAGCAAATGAAATATGCCTCACTATGAATGCCTCCCATCACTTGAAAAAAAAAAAGATCTGAAATATATAACCTAAACACATAATAGATTAGAATAGCAATTGCTAAGTCATTTTAGAAAAATGGAACCATTTCTAGGATGAAGAATCAACTGAAATAATAAGTAATCTATATAGAAGTAATGTGTCATCAGAAAGGGAAGTGGATGGATATAGAATAAGAGAAAAGGAAAAAAAATCACAGAGGCACAACTGTCATTTTGAAGGGTGGGTAGGAGAAATGATTTAAAGTAAATGAATCATTTCCTATTTTACATCCCAAATGTATTGTTTGAAAGAAACAATTCAAGCTCAAAATAAAGAGTCTGTGTGTAGCTCTGCTCCACATTCAGTAGAAGTTGCTCTGACAGGTGATTGCAGAAAATTCAAGGTCTATCTGATTAGATTCTGACCTTCCCTATCTAGAAAGAGAATGCCAACAGGCCGCTATGAATGCTTGGTCTTTCCTCTAATTTTAAATTATTGATTGAAAATTTAGATGTTCCCATCAATCTCCAGTTATTTGAGTTAGCCTCAGTCAGCATCTTGAAGCCCAATAATACATTATTAAACTGTTAGAGAAGATAAATTCAGGCACATAGCCAAAAGTCTATAACTGTTTATTGAATGAATAAATGAGTTAATCTAGTTTATTAGATGAAATGAAGGCCATGGAATATGGCTGCTAAGAAATAGCTTTACAGCAGTGGTTTTTCTTAAGGTGAGAAAAGGCATTTTAAAGTAAGGAATGAATGCCTTCTAGGTCAGAATTGTTAATATTAGAGTGTTCTTACTATGTGAATCATCTACAAACATATCTACTTCTGAAAAATTTTTTTAATTAAACAATTTACAGCTGGAAAATAATGCTGAAAATGGTCATTTCTTCTGAAAGGAACTTGTAGGCTTTTTTTTCTTCTGTCTCTCTTTTTATTATAAAAATAAAATGTTTATCTGCCAATTTTTCTTCCACATTTTCTCAGAAGAATGCAACTATTAACACTAAACTTTAGATGTGCTATTAAATCACTTTGCATATCTAAATTTGTACTAAGGTTTTGTTTCATATCGTCATACTTGTGCTTTCATTTTTGATAAAACATGATTTCAGAGCATACGATGTTTTGTTAATGAGGTCAGAATGTCAACACATTAAAACAACAGAAATAACTTCTGTCTAAATGTGATATTTTAGTAACTGGGAAAAAAATCACAACTTACTAAAGTATTAAAGTCATAAGTTATTTATATTTCTCTTATTTATCAACGATTCCTTGGAATGCACTATTTCAATTCACTCCTGACGTGAGGCAAAGGATGTTAAATAAGACCATTTCATTATTATTATGCTCTAACATAAATAAATGAATAAATGATCAATTCTTGTGTTTAGTGTGGCAGGCCAGTGTTTTTATTTGTCTTTCGGGGCCTGGGCACTAACCAAGCTAGGATAAAAGAAGGGATTGTGGTTTTTTTTCTTAATTACATTTATTGGGTAACATTGGTTAATAACATTACATAAGTTTCGAGTGTACTATTCTATAATACATCAGCTGTATATTGCTTTGTGTGCTCACCACCGAGTTTAGTCTCCTTCTGTCACCACATATTCGAGCAGCTTTATCCTCTTCATCATTCCTCCACCCGGAGGAGATGGTTTTGAATTCAATTTACAGTGGAGAAATGAGAGACTCTGTTAACATAATAATTTACAATAATTATGCAGGAAAGTCATCTTATACAGAGTGAAAGAGATTCTGTAGATATTGAACTTGGAACCAGGCTAGTGAATGTGGCCACTTCCATTTTTCCTCATTCCTTTTACACCAACAAACTGAAAACCATGGAATGGTAACAGGAAGCTGAGGTCAAAGGAATCCATGGGAAAGGGGTGAATGGCGGGAATGCTCATCAGAATGGCCTGGCTTCATGATGATGCTCAAGATGGGGGATCTCTGTTGTGAGGAATGATTAAAATGGGTTTTCTTGATGATCAGTCTGGTATAGACATGAAATAACACCACAGAGGGGCTATGGAAGTGAAAGAGATTAATGAAATTCACAGGGTTCAGAGGGAGGTGTGCATGCACTCCACACAGGGGGCCGTGTGGGAGAAGTGTTGGGGCACTGAGCAGAATGAGGACCTGAAGGCAAGTGCCTTTATTAAAGGTCAAGGTGGAGTATCCAAGCAAAATGTGCGAGGGGATTTCACTAGTGTATCTGAATGTCACTAGGTCACAGACAAGGTAGGGCCAAAAGGGGAACTTATGTCAGAGACCAAACTTATCACGCTGGGTGGGATGCTCACAGCCTGTTTATGTAGATGTTGAGGCATCAGGAATATATTAAATTTTAGAAATTTACAATACAGGATTGTACAGCTAGGTTCCCTAGATTTTATTCTATGAATGCCAGTGTATTCTCATTGCCTGTGAGGAGTGGATATAATTTCAGAGTAGATCTATATAGGTTAAAACAGGCCATTTGAGCTTGAAGACCAGAGTGCTTGGTGTACAGCTCTGATCATGTTCGTGATGGGCGAAGTGTAGAATTTATTTTCACAATAGGCAGAGCTGCCCACATTCTGATAATAAAGAAATTGTAAAAATCACATTTTTTGAACAAAATAAGAGTTTATTGGCAAGTAATTTCCTATATAGGGAAATAAAACTTTGGACCTGGGGAGATCAAGTATAAGACCATGTCTCCTTTTGCATATGAAGAAAGTCAAGTTCAAAAAGAAGGGCTGTTATTTCTGCAGTCACATTGTAGGTAGTTCGAGAATTAGGAGTAGAATGAATATTTTCTGGGTGACTTTTTTATGCCACCTATGCATTGTCTTGATTTTTTTCTTTTAATTTGAGCAAAATAAGATGATAGTGATTCTTCTTTCAACTAAAATATTCTTTTTATATTCCCTCGTAGATGTATATAAATTTATGATTAAGTTAGACACTAAAGACTGAGACCATAAAGTATTTTTCCCTCAAGAAATTGTGAAACCTGAAGATATACTCCTAATAGACTTTGCCTACAGATAAAAGAACTACAACAATCAAAGTGTCTTTAATGCCTTCGAGTCCTAAATTGGGGCATATCTTATGGAATCTCAAACTTGGTAGCAATCTTTTAAAACTTTTATTTCTTCTTTGTTTTTGATCTTTTTATTCCCAAGGAAGAAACAGATTAGAAACATGTTCAAAATCATTAAAAAAAGAATGAAATTATGTCTTCATACCTCTTTAATGCTCAGATATTCTTAAGTTTAGAAACTCTATAAATAAAATTTATAAATAAAATTTTTTTACAGATAAGGAATGAGCAAAGAAGAATTAGGTTAGCCCCCCAAAATAATAGTTCTGGAATTTAAATTCAGCTATCTGGGCTTCAGAGATTGGTTCTATACTATTCCGAAACATAAGTGGCCAAATGTACAGAAGGGTCAAGGCTCTGTTTTTAATGGCATTCTTCAATCCTCAGGATTTTATCCTAAATTTGAATTCCTCCATTGCAGACAATGTCTGGTTTTGATTAACATGCTGCTGGACCCAAACTCCTTGGTTATTGTGAAGGCCTATTTTAGTAACCCTTCTCCTCCAGAGACCCAGCATTTCTCTTGTGTATCTTGGGTAGTTTGGCATCTGCTGTACTGTTTTCATAATCAACTATTTATTTGGAATTCCAAATACCACACTCCTAAATCTCCCATCTTTCTTCTTATATCCTTGCTACCAAACTTCTACTTGGAGAATTTTTTACTTTAGACTTTTCCAAATCTTTTGGACATTTGTCCACACTTGTCTGGCTGAATTTCCACTGTTATTCCAAACCAACTCTGAAGTCTCAGCATATACCATCTGCCCTGTAGTGTTCACTATCAGTCCATAACTTGTCTAAGTAATAAATTTGGAGATAAAATAGTACCTTCTTTTGTTAATTTTGACCTCAAAAAAATACTAGAAAATATACCCAGGAAGCTGTATGGTAAAATATATGTCAAAAATGGATCTGGGGAGTTCCCTGGTGGTGTAGTGGCTTAAGGCTTCGGCGCTGGCGCTGTCAGTGCTGCAGCCTGGGTTCGATTCCCAGTCAGGGAGCTACCCACATACAAAAAAGCAAAAAAAAAAAAAAAAAAAAGGATCTGCTAGATAATTTTAAACAGGTGAAATGTAATACTATTTAATCAGATAAATATTAAAAAAGAAAAACCAAGCTCATATTAAAACAATTAAGAGTCAAAAATCTGCAGCTCCATGTCAAAATTTGCTTCTATGAGAGACTGGCCAATCACAATCTAGAGATGAGGAGACACAATTCTTCAAATTTTCTAGTGGTGGTTATGTTTGTTGCACTTAAATAGTCAAGGACAAATCTCTGAAGGTAGCATGATGAAAATTAAACTCAAGGGTCCATAAAATAAGCTGTGCTTCAGGTTTATCCAAGTACCTTTTAAAATACTGATGGTCAGGACTCATTTCCAAAGATACTTATTTAATTGCTCCCAGATGGGACAAAGACATTGATACACACATGCATGCGCGCGCGTGCGCGCACACACACACACACACACACACACACATATATATTATTAAATCTGTTGGGATGACATTAATTAGTAAAATTATATAGGTTTCAAGTGTACAATTCTGCATTACATCTATGTGCTGCATTGTGTGCTCACCACCCAGAGTCAGTTCTCCTTCCATCACCAGGTATTGTTTTTAAAAACTTCTTGGGTGATTGCATTGTATAACTAGCATTGAGAATAGTACCCAAGTCTTTGGTAAAACTACTGAAAACATCCATTGTGTTTTGTTCCTCCTACCCTTCCTAAGCATGTGACAAGCTACCTGTTTGGGTGTAATTCCTCCAAGGGCCCCTGACATCAATCCTTCCTGTCTGGTCACTTTTTAATCCGAGCCTTTTTATGTGATGAACTTGCCTCTCTGCTCTTGAGAAGTGGCAGGAAAACTGCTTGCTGAACCAAACTGTCTAAGATATGAATAAATAATTGTAATTTAACATGATTTAACATGATTAATGGCATTATAGGATATTTTTCTTTTCATCCCAAATGAAAAGCTTCTATACTAGAATTGAGTAGGTTTGGAGACAGGATCGATCATCTAGTGTTGCTCCATCCTTAGGTTGTGGCTGGCTGCTTCTCTGTTCAAAAATCGGTCTCTGAAAACTGGGCTTGTTCTCCTCAGAGGGCTCAGTTGCTTCCACTAGATATATAGATATTAATAACTACAGAAAAGCAGCCATATTTCCCACACATTTGGAACTTCCATGGTTGCATTTATTAGGAAGAAATACAAAACAACAGTAATAATGAAACAATTCAACTATGACTTGGAAAAATTCTGAATAAAAATACATATTTCCCATATAAATGGTTTCCCTTTTCTCAAAGAAAGCAAAAAACATATTAAAATTTGTAAGATGTTGGATGAATTTTTAAAGTATGTGTTACCAGATAAAAGGCTTACTTTTTTTGAGACCCTAAAGATTAATATTTTAACTATTATTTTATTCTGATCACACTTGGTAACCTGACAAAACTAATTATCTTAGAATTCAATATAGGATCTATGCTAAGAATCAGTACTATTAAAACATCTAGGAGAAAATAAAATTTGAGGAGAAGTTGTTTGATGTTTGTTTTGCTTGCTTGTTTTTGAGTGAATATAATTACTTTTGCTAAAGCCTTAGTGGTCTTAGGATAAATCACCTATGAGTGTGTGTCTGTGTGTGTCTATGGTTGCAGGGAAAGATATCTTTTTAGAATGATCAATTATTTCAACATTCAGCCATAAAGGATAATTATAATATTAATATTGTGAGAGATAATATTAATAAAATGAGCATTAACTAGGCCTGGGTATCCAAAGTTTTGGCATAGGCTGGCTTTATGACCTTTAGCAAAATGGGTTTTCTCTACTCTATTCCTTTAAAAGTGGCATTGGAAGAAATCATGTGTTTAAAGCTTTCTTAGAAAATAAAAATATAAAAATGCTTTGAAAATTTATAAAAAATTATATGGCTTTTTTTGTTAAACAGAAACTCAAAACTGAAACTACAATATACGTAGAAACCTCTTGCATTCACCGTAAGAAATAATCAGAGATCATAATTTTATTTTTTATAATTAAACAAAAAAATTTTTTAAATAACTAAATAACTTCAGTTCAAGATTAGGAAAAATCTCAGCAAAAGTTATCAAATACAGATGTAAGTAATATAGAATCAAAACCAAAAAAAAAAAAATACAAAAAAAAATAATTGTGAACATTATATAACAACATAATTACCTCCCTTTCTGGTGGAATTAAGAAATATAATAATGAGCTCTTTCAAGAAGACCATACAGAAATATCTCTAGAGAAATTGATAAAGGAGGGAAAGCTCTAACACGAGGAAGGAAAAAGCAGATATCATCTTAGATACGCAAGAGAGTGAAATAATAAAAGAATAACAAATGAAATAAATAGATAAATATTGTAGAAATGTAAAAAAAATGGAAATAAATGGCAAAGACAATAATACATATAAAAATTTATGACGTGTGTCCAAACAATACGAAGAGGGAAACCAGTAACTTCATTACGTATGGGAAGTTTCATCCTCAAAGAAAGAAAGAAAACACAGCCAAACAATTTTAGAAGTTAAGGGAATTTGCCACAGTTAGAAAGCCTATTCAATTAAACAAGGATGAGTTATTTACAGCTTTTCACATACACACAAAAATAAAAATGTAAGTGAAATTCAAGTTTTTCTAGGAAATAAAGAACATTGAAATGTTAATTAAATGAAATGGAAAAAAAACTGAAGTTGTACTCATCATGGCTCATTTCAATTGGGGTAATGGGGTCCCTATCCCATGTTTTAACATCATTAGTCTCAGAAAGAACAAATAAATGAAGTTAAGCTGAAATTAGAGGCTGAACCACATTTGGTTGAATTAACTCCACTTTGGGAAAAACATTTTGGAGGATTTTGGGAGAAGTTTATAATACTGACCAAGAAAAAGAAATTTAACCATACAGAAAATTTTTGGCTTGGGTCTGTGTCTCATGGCTGCTGTGTTGTACTGTTGTATTCCTCTGATGAAGTCCTTGATCAGGAGGGTTTGGGGTGTGCAGACATAATATTCTACCCACTCTACGCATCAGAAATGCTGCTTTGAGGAATTCTTCAGAAATGAAGATCATATTACAGAACTAGAAAATAACAGTTCACTCTTCAGGTATTCTATGTAAGATAAGAAGTTCTGGGTTCAGAGAAACCTAGGCTGTGTGTGATATGTATTGCCTTCGGTGCGTTACCATTACTTCGGTCCTTGATGGGAGCACTAATTATTGAAACTCCTTAAGGAATGTAGTAAATTTTGTTAGCTTGAGGCAGTTCTGGTGGCCTTCACTTAACCTTCTCTGCCATAGTAGTCTTTCTATTGGTCAGTAAGCCAACATATGAATTCCATTAGAGCTAACTATGTCAATTACACTTTTCATTCTGAAAAAATAACTACATGATGGTTTTGACAACACACTGGCCTTAATGAAGTAAAACTCCCATCAATCACCTGATCTCCATAAGTCCTTATTTGATTGTTAACCATAATAGTGTTTTGAGTCTCCAGAATTTAGTGTCACTTCAGAATCGATGGCCAGCAAACTGAAAATTTTGATTATTGCATTTCTCCAATATGCAATTGGAGATTAGGAGAGAATTGAAAAGAAAAATTTACAGTGCAAACTGTTGTTACCATAGCAAGCTATTCTCAAGAAGGCCCTGCCTTTATATCACTGAAAGGGCTATGGATCTGTAACCTGCTAAAGTTCGTGGGAATTGGTGAAGCGTTTGTGACATTCTAGTGTGGTGCTACAAGTTAGGCTTCTGTTCATCTGGAACTCTCCTACTTATATAAATAAAATCAGACTTTATTAGATTTCCCATCTATTTCTCTAGAGGCATTCTGATCAATTGGCCAAGACTAAAGATTTTTGCAGCTCAAAATATTCTAATGCTGGCTTCAGTTCTATTGCTCATTATGATAAATAACCAGGTTCATCTTTCTTAGGCAATTTAGTGTTACCACTTGGTCCCCTCCACTCTGGAATCTCATCATCCCTATTGAATTCAGGGAGCCTATTCTGATAACAGCAGTTCCTTTTTGTCATTCTTGGTATACAGAGAATAAATAGCCACCACAGACCTTTACAAACATATTGGGGTTTCCTTCATTAAGATATTTATCATAGTTGTATGTAGTAGAGTTTCCTCTGGAACTTTCCAGGCCATAAAGTTAGTGAATTGGTGAATAGGCCTTCCATGATAAATCCATTCTAAAATTCTGATGTCCTTAAACTTTCAAATAACTTGCATTATAGCAGAGCTTCTCAACTTCGACACTACTGGCATTTGAGACCAATAATGCCTTTTTGGAGACTTTGTCCGCAGGAGGATTCATAAGTTCTTCATTCCCACAGAAGCCGTGTCTGTGGGAACCAACTTTGGAAAAGAATAAAGTGGAACTTTTGTTATGCTAAAATAATTTCTTAAATAAAAATGTTACTCTGAATTATATTTCCAAAATTATGGTCTAGTAGATTGAATTAAAAAACATTCTTATTTTTAATTATGTGCTAATAAAATAACATTATTCAATTGATTTTTCTCTATTATCATTTAATTTGCATATCGAACTTTAAAGGAAAGTTATTAAACAAAGCTAGAATATTAGAATTCTACAAATATCTCCACAATAGTTCTCAAAATTTTTATGGATATTTGCATTTGCTTATAATTACTATCAGTATTTTTTGTATATAACCTGAATATCATTAAGTGTTGTTTATAATACAAATCACATCAAGAAGAGCAAGAGCTGACATCAACTATTTGTTACAGAGAAAAATATAAAAGTCTGAGTTCTAAAATTCAGCAGCAGTAGAAAGGTATGGCAATTTTTATTTTATAATTTTAAAATATATATTTACATTTTAAAAGTAATCTCCAATATGTTTAAATTATATTTTTGACCTCTGCTTCTTCATATGAAGGGGTATGGGAGTTCTATGGGACTTACTCTCAGGCTGTAAGCAACATCAAGAGAACTGAAAAAAATCTGAAACAACTGTTCTCACATGTTAGGTAACTGGCAGCATATGTTCAACAAAAAAATTGTTAAGAATGTCAAGACGGTGATAGCAGTGCCTTACCAAGTGTGGGGCCATTATGCATTTAGGCCTCTATACAAACGCACAGCTCATACACCCATGAGGCTGGCCCACTGTATTAGTCTCTAGAATAAAGGCTAATCTAGGCCTACCTTTAAAAAGCTTAGAAATCAGCCTCAAATTGACCTGTAATTGACTTAGAACAAAGTCCAATATCCTTTAAAGGAACAATATAAATCCAATAATTATAACACAAAATTCTTATCTAACATGCAAAAACAAAATATCTAGATGTTGGAGAAGCAGAAAAATTTGACCTATTTTTAGGAAAAATATCAGAATAGACAAAAAATGACAGAGGAAATGCAATGAACAATGTTAAAATAAATTTTATGCACACTATATATATATGTCCAAGGATTTAAAGCAGAGAAATGGAACATCTAAAAAAAGAACCAATAGAACTTTAAAAATAAATAAATAAACAGAGAAAATTGATACATCCAAATCTTGAGTCTCTGAAAAGGTGAATAAAAGTGATTAACTGTCAGTAAAACTGATTAAGAACATATAGGAAGATGACACAAATTATCAGCTATAGAAATTTAAGAAAATATATTTTTATTAATTATGCAAATATTTATGACAAAAGTAATAGTATAATCAACTTTATTTCCACTAAATTTAACAACTTGGATGAAATAAATGAATTCCTTGAAAGGTGAAACAAACTACCAATAGCCTTATGTTTACTAAAGAAATTGCATTACATACTAAACACCTTTTCATGCAGAAAAATTCAGGTACAGATACGTACACTGAAAATTTCTCTTAACATTTAAGAAAGAAATAATAATGCAAAATTTCACCAAAAATAGGAGGAGAATTTTTCTCAACTCATGAAGCCAGCATTATCCTGATACCAAAATTGACAAAAACATTACAAGGGAATAAAATTATATGCAAGAGTCTCATCCCAGTTCTAAAATTAAATACTATTTAGCAATAACAAGAAATGAACTAATGATACACACATCAAGATAGATGACTCTCACAGACAAAATGCTAGAACAAAAAAGTCATACAGAATACTGACAATTAAGTTCGCGAATTTGCCACCATACACTTACGTTAGCAGCACTGTACAAACAACTCAGTAAAGTTTCATAACCTTGGTATATCTGTGTCTCACTGCTGTGTTCATGTTGACGTATGTTTTGGGCCATGTTATCACTAGTGATGAAACATGGGCGTACCAATACAATTCTGAAACAAGGTGTCAATGTGCACAAAAGAAGTCAGTCAATTCTCCACAACCAAAAAAGTTCTGTCAGTCCAAATCAAGAGTTAAAACAATGTTGCTCACCTTTTTTGATATTAGAGGGTTTGTTCATTTTGAATTTGTACCAAGTGGACAAACAGGCAACCAAGTTTACTATTTGGATGTGCTGAAAAGGCTGCGTGAAAAAGTTAGAGAAAAACACCCTGAACTTTTTGTCAACCGTTCATGGCTCTTGCATCACGACAATACACCAGCCCACACACTACTGTCTATGAGGGAGTTTTTAGCCAGTACACTAATAACTGTATTAGAACACCCTCCCTACTCACCTGATCTGGCCCCCAATGAATTTTTTCTTTACCCAATGATAAAGGAAATATTGAAAGGAACACATTTTGATGACATTCAGAACATCAAGGGTAATAACGACAACAGCTCTAATGGCCATTCCAATGAAGGAATTCCAGAATTGATTTAAAGGGCGGACTAAGCAAGCACTGGTGTTGGTGCAGTTTCCCAAGAGTAGTACTTCAAAGGTGACTATAGTGATATTCAGCAATGAGGTATGCAGCACTTTTCTAGGATGATCTTAGCCAAAAGGCCGAGAAGCAATCACACTTTTCTAGGATGAGTTCATGAACTTAATAGTCCTACCTCATGTGTATATATTATTTCATTTTGTGGAGTTCCACAATAGAAAATAATAATCTGTTTTGAAATAATTAGAAGAGTGATTGCCTCTGTGAGCCAGATTGACTGGGAAGGAACACAAGGGAAATTTCTAGGAAGATAGAAATATGATAGAGGTGTGTTCTTTATGACGGCATCCATTTCTAAGAATTTACATTTAAGTTTTGTGCATTTCAATGAATGTAAATGGTACCTCCAAAATCACTATAATTATCCTCATCATAATCATCATCATTATCATCATTGCATTTTAGAGAGTGGGGAATGGGAAGAATTATAGATGAAACAAGAATGGTAGAACAGAGAAAATTTTTGCAGTTGGGAAAAGGATATTCAGAATTTGTTATGCTACTTAATTTACTTGATGAATTCTAAACTTTCTATAATTATAGAGAAAATACCTAACCAAATAAGATAAAATTCTTAAAAGAGGGCCAAAGAAACTTGAAATCACCCCCAATTGTGAAAGAAAGTATGCCTGAAGTAATATAGAAAAGGCCTAGTGCTAAACGTTGATTTGAAAATAATTTTGTCTTTTTGTTTTCTCCTTGTGTTTTTAAGAAAGTCAAAGAAAATTCTTTCATAAAATTAAGAACTTATTCCTGAGGCATATGTTGGGTCTTAGTTTGCTTATTTATTGCAAAATAAAGTTTCTTTCCAAGTACTGAGTCAAAAAGTTACCATTCATTGTCTCAAATGTAGAGAAAGCTTAGAAGTAGAATTTCCCAGAAATTACTAATCATGTTTCACAGAAAATATTAGTTTACACAAAAGACAAATTGCTAATACTTCTCTTGTAAAATATTAATAAAGTTGAGCAATGAGGTAGGAAGACCTATCAAACTGTATTTTGAAAAGAAAGGTAATGATCAACAGATCCTCTATTTACCAATTTTCTACAGATTCTTATTAAATGAATAGTTCTTTTTAATTTATAAGGCAGCTGGATCTTACCCAGTATTTAAATTTGATTATAAATATTGAGTTAATACTTTCTGCAAAAAGAGTACACATTATTTTGCAACTCTCACACAAGCTAAAGTCAAACTATGAAAACCAGAGTTCTGGGAATTAAAATTTATATAAACATTATGATATACTGAAACATCTTGGCAATACTTTGAAGGAATTGTCTTGAATGTTATCATGACTTACTTAGATGGTATTGGTGCTAATATAAGAGGCAGAACCACGTACATTTTATGATATTATGTAGGGAAATAATTTTTAGTATAAAAGTCAATAAAATAAAAATTAAATCACATATGTCTTTTGTAAAATTCATATTCAAATTAAAACAAAATCATGATATACTCTCTACATATTAAAATGGATATGTGTATTTCATTTGTGTTTACTTGTGCTAGACAGTTGTGCTTATGTACATATTTTTATAATTTTAAAATATTGAATGATAATATAAATATAAATGGCATAATTTTAAAAGCTTAAGTTTTAGAGAATAAAAATTTTTCTAATCTATACAGTCTAGTTTCTTTCTCCCTATTTAAGATTTTTAAATATTTTCTTAGAATAACTAATGCTATTAAGCCCTTCTTAATGAAGAAAGCATCCCTTTATGTCTCTCTTTCACTGTATTCACCATATTTACCCATATACAAGGGCTGTCCCGAAAGTGTCCAGCTCTTGTATTTAAAACTAATTTTTAATCTAATAAAGAGACTGGAAATTATAAGATGAAATGTGTATTTTCTAAGAATATAAATTCCATAGCTGGTGTTAATATTGTTAATACTGTTGCATATAGGCACATATTTGTATATCTTTTTAAAAGTATTTAAAAATTTTTTAAATTTTTTAATTTTTCAAGTACAGTTGGCATTCAATATTATTTTGTATTAATTTCATGTGTAGGCATAGTGGTCAGACATTTATATAATTTATGAAGTGATCCCTCTCACTGAGTCCAGTGCCCACCTGGCACGATACATAATTATAACAGTATTATTGACTGTATTCCCTATGCTGCACTATACATGGCTATTTTGTAACTACCAATTTCTACTTCTCACTTCCTTCACCTTTTTTTTGCCCAGCCCACCAACCACCTGACATTGTTTGTTCTCTGTATTCATGAGTCTGTTTTCTTTGTTCATTTCTTTTGCTCCTTAGATTCCACATACAAGTAAGAGGATAAGGTATTTGTCTTTCTTTCTCTGACTTATTTTACTTAGAATAATACCTTCTAGGTCCATCTATGTTGTTGCAAATAGTAAAATTTATTCTTTTTAATGACTCAAGAAGTTTTTCTTGAGCTGATGTATTGTGAACTATACTGAATGATTTATACATGGATATACATGCATAAATATGTGTGTGTATTCCATAGGTATATATAGAAGGAGAATAACAAATACTGTATTATTTCATTTATATGTGGAATCTAAATTAAACAAATGAATTAACAAAACAAGTTTGTAAATAGACTCATAGATACAGAGAACAAACTGAATTGCCAGAGGGCTGAGCAGTGGTGGAATGGACAAAAATGGTGAAGGGGATTAAGAGGTGCAAACCTATTGTTATAACATAAATAAGTCACCGGAGTAAATGTACAGCATAGGGAATACAGTGAATAATATTGCAATAACTTTGTATAGTGACACATGGTTACTACTCATTGTGATCATTTTGCAAGTTATATAAATGTCAAATCACCATATTATATACCTGAAATCAATAAAATATTGTATATCTACTATAATTAAAAAGTTTTACATTCCAGAAAAAATTCACACTTCAAATAAATTGAGTTCACACATTGTAAGAGAATCTTACACAATAAATTATTATCAGAGAAAAATATTTCAAAATATTTTAATTTTCTTATATAAATGATCATTTATATAAAAATTATAAATATGTAGTTCCATATGGAAATATAAAAGAACATGCTTCACAAATAGTATGAATAGACATATTTTTATGCAATTAAAGCATTTTTAAAGATGCAGGGATGGTTTAACACTGTTGATTTTCTTCATCTTCCCTGTGTGACTCTGGTGAATATCATGCTAAACCTTGGGTAACTCCAGAACTGCAAATTAAAATATAAAGAAAAACGAATTACAGATAGTTGGACTTTTGGCAAAAAAAAACAGACAAAAACAAAAATAAAAAAAAATTTGACAACTGAATTTATCTGCTTTACTTTCACCTGCTGTTCAAAACTGTTCCCAGTCTTGGAAGCAGTCAGATGTCAGCAACAGCAAAATCTTCCACGTGCCTTTGCCTTTGGTCACAGTCACATTTTGTTTCAAGGACACAGGGCCAGACACAGGGTCAGCAATGTGAATAACAATTTCTCTCGGGCCTAAATGGTGTCAGTAATGCGAATACATATTTAAGATTATGAAAACTTCTGTGCTGGTGTGGCATGTCACATCCTTAGTTACAAAGGCAATCGTGTGTCCTTTAGTAAATTTATTTTTAGTGTTTTTGGTATGTGGGGCTTTTAAAGTGTAGGGCCCAAACAAATGACTCATTTTAAGTGTTTACTTGTTCAATTACTATATGTTAATTTTGAGTCCACTGGAAACATTCAATTAGGAAGCTGCTGTGTGAATATATGGATCTGGAATTAAAGAGAATTAGAAATTGTCAGCATGCCAATAATTATTAGACAAAACCATCTTTCAGCCAGCCAGTGTTTGAAGTTCTCATTACCAAGTTCACTGACCAGAGATTCTCAGAGAGTGAGAGAAGTATAAATTGAATGCATCACCAAGGCTTAATAACAAGGTTTTATTTTGTTTATGACTATGGTATTTAGCTCTGTCATTATGAAGATTTCGGTCTAGTAAGAGAGGTAGGTATTGAGCGTTAAAGAGGGGAAAAATAAAATAAAGGACTAACTTAATTTGGGATGTTTAGGGAAACTCTTCCTGAAAGAATAATGTAATGAATAGAACTTACCTAGGTGGAAAGAGGGAGCAGAAGACACACTCTGAAAATGATATGAAGCTTTAGTTATCCAAGAAATAAATTTTAAAAAGAACATGAATAGGGTATAAAGATTATAGTGATAAGTTTGTGTTACATTAAGTATCTTGTGAGTTCTAGTAGCAAATTTTAGAAACTCTATATTAAAGTCAATCCAAAGTTACCCAAGTATGTTGGTGAGGTGGTAAATGATCATATTTGAGCTTTAAACATTGTACTCTGGCTCCTGTTTCGAAGGGAGTAAAAGTGAAGAACTCCTAGAAAACAATTAGGATGTTATTGAAGTAGAGAGAATATTGAATTATGGATGAAGATGGTGATAGTAAAAACAGAGAAAAAATCAGAGTGAAGAGAACATTTAGGAAATAAGATTGACTTGATGATTGGTTAAGAGGAAGATGTTCAACATGGCAATGGCTTCCCAGCTCAAGCAGTGGTGTAGGGTGGGTTATCATTCACTAAGTAATACTAAGCAACGAGGAGGAGAACTGGTTTAGAGGTGTTTGTGTAATGTGAGGTGTCTGTGACATCTAAGTAGAGATGTCAGCAGGCAATTACACATGTGTTCTGGAGATCAAGAAGGTGTCCTGGCTAAAGGTATAAATTTACTGATCAAGAAGATAAAATTTGTTTAAGACAGAGACATTCAAGACGATGCCCGATCAATTCTTAAGTAAGTCACTATTATGGTCACTGCTTGTTCTGCTATATAGTGACAAAGGTGCTGGAATGTCTTCATATTTTGCCTGGTTCTCACACAGCTAGCTAATCTATATATGTCTGATTTAATATGTTTCATTTTTGTTAATGGTACGAATAAAATATCCTCAATATATAGTGTCATATCCTGAATGCTTCTTACAAACACATGTAATAGTTTAACTTAAAAATTTCTTTTTATTTTACTAATTTTCTCTTAACACTAGCCTTTATATATTAGAAAGACAAAGTGGTTAAATGAGACATGTAAGCATTAAAATTGATGGATATTAGTTTTCTAGAAAAATCATGTTATTTATACTTCATGTACTTGAAAAATAGGCTAAAATGATACTCTACTGAGAAGGATGAAATAGTATGATATATATTCATAAAACAGATGACAGTTTTAGTGCTCAAAATTCTAGTGATTTGTTAAATTTTTTAAAGAAAATTCTTTATACTATTTCTCCATTTTGCAAAAAGTCATTTTGTACTTAATAAAGAGAAAAAATGTACATTATTATAAAACTCAATGCTGTTATTATCTATTTTAAAATTCCAGCCAAACCAGCTGAATGATATTAAAAATAAGTTATCAGCATGCAATTACCATAGATAGATACTGTGCTGTCACCAAAAATAATGAGTGAATGGCAGATGAAATGCATGGTTGATGAGGTGCTATTTGTAACTCAGAACTTAGGTCTTGATACATTATAAACCATTTAAATAAGACAACAGAAATCCACACGTTGATAGATAGACTTGTCTAATACTCATCATGTGAGGTTGAATATTATTTGATTTATCATGCCTGCACTAAAAAATTAAACTGCGTTAGTTTTAAATTCTCTTGTATCTTTTAATCAAGGCAAGGCAGTATATTGTTATGCTTCCAGTTATGACAGCAGTTTGGGGATTGTGTGCTTAAGGTATTTGTTGAGGCTCTAGGCATTATCAGTCCCATTTTTCTGACATCACCATCGCTGTCCTCACCTTCCAAGTCATGTGCATCATATTTCATTTTTAGACATCATTTCTGTAGAACTACCCTGGAAGTTTTCCAGTTTCTTTTTAAAGCTCAAATTCTCATCACAAACTATAATATTTTAGAAAAAGAAAATGCTCTCATTTCTCAGCAAGCATTTAATCATTTCAGTTTGCATGTCTCCCATTGTTGTTAATTCAACAAATATTAATAAAGCAAATGCCCAATAGCATTTCTACTCCTAGAGATTTATTGACAAGAGAAGAACAATGTATAAATTATATGAACACTTACTTATATAAGAGGAATACAAAGGCAGATGGGCAAAACAATATAGGAGCAGAGAAAAGAGGACTTAGAAGACAATGCTTACAAGGAGGGCAATTGTTTTTGACTGAATTTGAAGAGTTGACAACAGTCACTGGAGGTTTTATTGGAAGAAGGATATTGTAGGTAGAGACAGTACAATGATATAGAGGTGCAAGAAGGTGGTACATGTGAGGCTTGCAAGGATGATAGTAGAATAGGCCTGCCAGGTCAAGTGTGGGCATGTGACACAAGATGGAGCTGAATAGGTTGCTATGAAATAAATCATAAAATCGTTGCTGGTAGGTTCATGCTTCTTGCATAGAAAACACAGAAAAGTCAGCATTGCACGTACTCTTAAGCTCAAATTAAGTTAACATTTTTGGGAAGAAATGTTTAAATAGTTTTGAGGAGGGTGCCAAGTATGCTTAAAATCAAATTAGGAGTCTCTTATTTTTCATAATTCATCAGATTGTGTGTGTGTGTTTGTGTGTATGATTGTGAATGTGTATGCATATGGGTAATGGCTGGTGGCAGAAAACCCAATAATATTCTATCAGGATGTTTATCTGATAGTGAGTTTTCAGTCTACTGTGACAAATCTAACATTTAAGTCAGGATTACATGTATCAGACACTGCTCTTGATCTTTTATGAGTAATAACTCATATAATCCTTATAATAATCTTACAAAGTAAGAACTATTATTATCTCCATTTTACTCTTCATGAAACTAGGCCTCAGAGAAGTTAGTAACGTACATGGTTATGACTACACCACTTTTAAGTGCACATAAAAATCATCAGATGAACATTTAAAAGGCAGTTCCTTGGTTCCTACATGCTGAGGTTCTTATTCATTAGATCTGAGTAAGAACCTAGACATTTTCACGCATAGAAAAACCAGAATGATTGTGGTGGAGTTAGTGAAAGGATTGCACTTGAGAAATCATGTTGTGAGAATATTGGCAATTAACAACAAAGAATGAAGAAATTTTTGAGACTGTAAAATAGAGTCGAAATGAAAAAATGTGAAAAAAAAGTAAGTTTCATATATGATGTCAGTTTGTCTAGTCACAAATAGCAGGGGTTTTACACAGAGAAAAGAGAGTGTAGGGAATTTGTAAAGTCATCGCTGAGGACATTTTCCCATAATTAAAAGAAGGTTTATAATTAGTAAGATTCAATAAGGGTCTAATATGACAATGACAGGGATGCGAGTTGCATGGGTCATCTTGAGTATAATCAGTCCAAAATGGAGTAGAAAAAAGAAAAGTAACAAAGAACTATCTAAGAGAGAAGTCCAGAAACTTGATAGTATAAATAAAATGATGAAGAACTAAAATAAAATGAGACTGTGATAAATACAAATTATGAAAGAGTAATACAACAGGTAATCAGCACTGCCAGGAAAAATGATTACCGATCAGTTTACCGATTGTTAAACAACATTAAATTACTTTACAATATTAAATTACTTTACAACATTAAATCAAATGAAGCAAAGACTGTTTATAGTTGTTCAACTTTTAATATAAATCCACACACAATTGATAAAAGATACAGAACAGAATTAAATGCCTGCATAGTTTGCAACGTGAAAGTAAAATTTTTGGAGATGGATGAAAGGAAAGCTGAAAGGGAAAGATGGATTCCTCATCTTACAGGGAAAGGCTTCAGAATACACTGACTTGATGAACAATATATAAAGGTAAAAGCGTGTAATAGAAATAAAATGCTACATTGGGCAGTGTGAAGTAAATATTTAACTATAATAATAAGACAATTGTTAATGTAAAAAAATTAAGGAAACAATAAGTGATAAATCATAGTTTAAAGATATTGACGTAGTATTCAGATCTGAATCAGAAACAGTTAAATAAGTGAAATGATTTTCTTTGGATTGCAGTAGTGCAGATTGGAAGTGGTTTTATTACATACCCTTTTTTATTTGTTGTTTTATACGTGTGAGTGTGTTAAAAATTTAAAATGTATACTAAACAACATAACTGATAAAATTATATATAGTCAAAAGAAATAAAATTCTTAATGCCAATTTAAAAGTAGAAAAATTGCTGAACATTTAGAAGATGCTTGTAACTTACCTTATCTGTTTTCTCTTAATATTAAGTCTCATTAGACACAATATAGTGTCAAAAAACAGTTTTTGGCTCTTTTCTCGAAGCTACATTCTTGTAAGCAATTCTTATTCATACCAGACCAATTTTTAACTTCAGATCCCTGTGTTCTCGTTTTAAGTTTCCAGTAAAAAAATACAGTGAACCACATGAAGTATTTTTCAATCCACTTGTCTGAAATTTTTAACCCACAGGACTTTTCACTCTACCTTCTCTCTGCCTGTTTCCCACTGAAAGTCAACTGACCTCAAAGGCAACCTTGGCAATGGCTGCGTTCCCGTGAGTATATTATCGACTGCAATACAGAATAGTAGTTAAACAAGTTTAGGAAAGAAATCTGAGTATCCCAGCCTTTTTGTGCATGCAGCCTTTTGAAGGATATGGGGCTGGCAAGTATTGGTTTATTCAGATTTTTAATTTACAATTTCTTTTTCTCTACTAGGTTGAGGTTCTAAACTAATGAAACATGACAATTGTCAGTTTAGTAGTAAGCTTCTTAGAAAATATGTCATAGTTTTCTCAAAGGTCTACATTTTTCTCTTAATTGTCAAATTTGTTTTCAAATATAACTTAGAATAACTTAAATTCTCTCTAACACACACACACACACACACACACACACACACACACACACACTGTCAAAACCTGATAAGGCCAACATTTAACTTTAGTGAATATATCTGACATCTATTCTCTTCTTCATTAAGGGGTGAGCAGTATACTACAGCTCTTCTGCACAAATGGTCTTATAATGTTAAAAATTACCTAAACCCCACATGAGACTATTGTTAAAAATGCACACATATTACTCTGTGGTCGTACTGAATCATAAATGCTCAGGGTGAAGCACAGGCATCTATTTCACTTTTAGTAAGATCTCTCTCTGTAATTTTCCAGTATTTCCTAGTATTTCCAAGTCTTTAGTGCCCCCTCTGCAAAGTCCAGACATGCCTCTTCAATTGCATTATAGTAAATATACAGCATAGGAACAGAATTAGAATTTTTCCATTCATTCAGTTGCTTATTCAACACAAATAATAGATGTCTTCTAATTGCGGGCACTGTACTAAGTGCTGGACACGTGATCAAATGGAGATTCCAGTTCTTAGGGTGAAGCAGGGTCTTAGGTACATAGGACAGAAAGACATTAATAAATTATTCTGACAATTTACTATGATATAAACAGGTAAATATAATTAATTTCCCCATTGCACAGTTTATGAGGTTCTGAGAAACAGATAATGCATATTCATGTGAATTACAAATTCATGTATTTCTAAAGCTCTAGAGTACACAGAGAAAAGTTACTGTTACTTACTTAGATTGAAACACTAATTGGACAAATAGGGCATCCTTATCTGCTTTGTACAATTTCCAGTTCAACTCAGAAGGGCCAGTCTCACCAATGAGTGAGCATTTTTACTGATCACATGTAAGGCTACCAATATATGCCATTTTATTCTGATAATCAAGCAATTCAGTCCTAACTACTGAACTGCTAAAGTTGCCTCTGCTATTTTCATTTCTCTGCAATTTAGGGATTGCGAATAATATCATAGCAAATTTGCAGTGGCCCTTTGAAAGGGCCCAGATATACTGTTTAGTCAGATTTTTTTTCCAAATTCTGGAGGTAGTTTGTCATAGAAAAAGCATATTTTAATTATTTCTTATTTTAAATACTTCCCTTTAGTGAAAAAATAAAAAGTAAAGCAAAACAAAACATATTTTTTCTGTTGTTTTTTAACATCTAAAGCTCTTCATGGAAACAAAAAACATTCATATTAAAACTATTTCCTGATTATAATATATATGTATACTCACATATATTTATTCTACATATACTCATATATCAGTTATGAAAGCCCCAATAAATTACATATCTATATATTCATACTGCAACCTGAATGAAATGATGTTCAAGGTAGACTGTTTCTTTGAATGGAAAAGTTTGGCCAATTCTGTCACTTCCAAGTCCTTGGTTTGGTAGTTTTGTTTTGTACTATTAACAGCACAATGTTGTTTCACTGAGTGAAATTTTCTCACCTTTGATAAAGCCTGCAGTAAAGTTGTGGCCTAACTTTTGATTCCTAACAATCTACTTGCAAACTGTTCATACACCATTGACCAGATGCATCTCAAAATATCTTTTGTTACACAAACCTTACCAACTGGAGATGTGCTCAGACATTTTGAGAGAGGGATACAATTCAAAGGATGGCATGAAATTATTAGAGCTTAAAATCAATAGTTCATTGTACAACTTATGACTGTGCTTATCATTCACACTTCATCCTGTTAGTGTTTTTTGACCTTGTATATGTTACAAACAAAATTTTGTTACCATAAAATTTTCAGAAATGGCTCATCATCATTATGTAGTCCTGACCTGATTCTTCTTCTGGTGTTTCTAAGAGCCTCCCTCACAGATCCACCTTCTGGGCTAGGTCAAATAAAGAAACATATCCTAGAGGAAATCATATCCATAGAATTTAAGAAGTTCCTAGGAGAAGTGTAGAGTTTGCTCCTCAAGAGGATTGCACAGTAAAGGCAATGCATTTGTAATAGGTGTGCTCCCCTGAACAGAAGTGTCTGCTATACAACTTAGCACTCTCTACAGAAATGCCAGAATGCTTTAGTAAGACATCTACAAAGTTTCAAATAAATACATTATGTGCCAAAATATTTGTTGATATTTATTCACACGCGGGTGTTTCAATACTGACTTGTATGAAAAATAGCCATTTACACGTTAGTTTTTACAAAAATTCTCCAGTCAATAATATGTTAAGCTCTAACAATTTTGCAGGTAATTTTAATTGTATCATTTTCTAAAATCTTTGATCATGTTTTCATTTATGTTTGGGTAACAAAGACATTGAGATGTCTTTGATTGATGATGTGTTATGGTAATAAAAACTTGGGGGAAAGAACTTTCCAGATCCAGGTAGGTGAAAGTATAAGACTCTTTTCTACAGTGAAATCTATGCAGTTAATGACTTGTCAACTGTAAATCACTGCAGATAACAGGAGTAGAATTCATTTAACCTATTAAAAGGATAAATGTGTGCCTAATGTTGGAAGTGATCATTTACATAGCAATGTATGATGATTAAATGTTATTTACCAATATTTAATATATAGGCTAGGCTAAAAGTATACCCTGATTTGTTTTTCTAGATAAAAAAAATTGTAATAAAATGCTTAATTTATTCTAAGGAGCAAATTTAGAAAAAGAAGTTTATTTTCCCAAGTGTGAATATGAACAAAAAACATCTAATCTCAGATGTTGTCCCATAAATTGGGTATAAACGGAGAGGTAAAAGTATTTAGTTAAGAAATAGTTGACCTTTTTAAATGTTCTTTCTGCTTCTGTGCTTTTTGTTTTAAATCCATTCTCTCTGAAAGGAACTGACAAAAATATGGTTTTTCTCAGCAGATTATAAAATCTAATGTAGGGCATTTTTTATGAATATTAGTAAGTAAATAACCATTTGTTTCACCCTTGCATCTTCTCAAAAACAAAACGAAACAAAATGAAATGGAACAAAAAAAACAACAAAACTCTACTAGAGGTCCATGAATATGGAAACATTTACAATGATGATATTCACTAGAGACCATTAATTTGTATAATTTTTAGTTTACTAGTTTAACACAGGCCATTAAGAAGCATTCTTTACACATTGATATGAAAGGATTAATAGTCTATTTAAGTAAAGATATTCATTAAAACTTTAAATAGTTTTATATGTGTTTCAGTTATCATTGCCACACAACAAATTGTTTTAAAATTCACATTGTTATGCACACAGGTTCTATGGTCAGGAATTTGAACAGGACACAGCAGGAAAGACTTGTATTTGCTTTACAATGTCTGAGGCTGGAGGGATTCAAAGTCAAGGGATAATCTATGACTAAGGGTAGAATTGTTTGAAGACTTGTTCATTCATATTTGGCATGTGGGCTGAGTGACTAAAAGTTGGGGACTGTTGTGGAAACTGTAAGTCTGCAATATACATTTCGAGTGCACATAGCCCATGCCACAGAAATCCCACTTCAAGCTTTATCTTGAGTAATTCTCGAGAAGAACACATGTATAGGAATGCTTACTGTATCATTGCTTATAATAGCCTGTACCATAGGACTTCCAAGCAAGGCAAAAGCAGCCAGCCTTGGAAAGTCCAACAGCATCATTTCTCCTCAACTCTGGTAAAGCCATCACAAATATTTCCAGATTTAAGAGGAAGGGAAGGGGATACCACCACTTAAAAGGGTACCTGCAAGGTTTTATTGTATAAGGGCGCATGGGAAGGGAGGTAATGTGGTTGCTATATAGGGAAAATGCAATCTGGTACAACATATTGTGCCTTTATCCCAGAATCTAGCATGTAAGAAGCATTTAGTAATGTTAATTATTGTTAGTATTATAAGATAATATAAAATGTACTAAAAAGTTACAGTCCAATTTGAGTTTTATAACTACTTTCTGTCAATTATAAGTATTATATCAAAAGCTTTAAAAAAATACCTAGAGTTCAGAAGAGAAATCTAAATAATAGAATTTTCTTTCTAATTGGTGAGACAATTTAATCCATTTATTGAAGTGTAATAGTCAAGCTTAAACATTACTTAAATATAATTTTTGGTATTTATCATATTTCTAAAAGAAAATATTTTTTATTTTAAAATAATTTTAGAAATCTACAAACTTCACAATTTTTAGAATGACTTCACATTTTGATGAGGGAAAATTTAAAAGTAACACATGCAACAGTTTTGATTATTGGAAAAACTTGTCAAAATCAACTTCACGTGAAGTTTATAAACATAATATGTAAATAAAGAAATCTCTTAAAATAATACAACAGTAATTAATTCTATTAATAGTAATTAGGTCTTTTTTACATGAGACCTTTAAAAATAAAATGGCATAGTTTTTATAAAGATTAATGTTAAATGTATGAACTGATTGAAAATAAGTAGGTTAATTATTTTAAAATGAATTTACCCCACTAGATCACATGAATAAAAGCCTAAATATTGTGAATTAATGAATTGACTTTTGACTAAGCAACTTTTAAATGTCATTTATGAATGACTCTAAAGTTTAAATTTTGGTAACAACAGAGTGTTTATGAAACTCTTATGGAGAAATAAATTAGAGGAGGGAGTAGATAACAATTTTAAGTATTTTGCATTTGAAATAATGAGGCATCAAATGGAAATAATTGGGAAAACTATTTAACATTTAGATTTCAAAAATTGAAGATGTGATCAGTAAATAGGACTCAGCATCATCACCAAGGAAGTGACTTTTGATGAGAAAAGATCATCCAACAATTCTAAGATAAAAATTCCTTTAAAAAGAACAAATCCTTTGCAACTGAAAAAAAAAAGGGATAAAATCCCTAGGGATAAACTTAACAAATAATATAAAAAGCCTATACTTTGAAAACTATAAAACATTATTTTTAAAAAATTGAAGCAGATACAAAGAAATGGAAAGATAATTCATGTTCATGAACTGGAACAATTAAAATAGTTAAAATGGCCGTATTTCCCAAAGCAGTATACAGATTCAGAGCAATTCCTATAAAATTTCTAATGGAATGTTTTAAAGAAGCAGAACAAAGTATCATCAGGTTTGTATAGAATCATAGAAGACCCTGAATAGCCAAAGCAATCCTGAACAAAATCAATAAAGCTGGAGGTATCACACGTCCTCACATCAAATTATACTACAAAACAACAATAGTCAAAACAGCATGATATTGGTGGAAAAACTGACATGGAACAGAATTGAGAGCCCAGAAATAACCCCACATATACAAATAGACAAGTAATTTTCCACATAGAATCCAAAAACATACAATGGATAAAGAGAACCTCTTCAATAAGTGGTTTTGAGAAAATTGGAAAGCTACATGCAAAAGAATGAAACTAGACTGTGATCTGTTACTAACACAAAAATTAATTCAAAATGAATCAATATCTAAATATAAGACCTAAAACAATACAATACATAGAAGAAAACATAGTACAAATTTTGTGAACCATGGTCTTAAAGATAATTTTATAAATTGGAACTCAAAGGCAAGGAAGTAAAGCAAAAATAAAGAAATGAGACTACGTCAAACTAAAAAACTTTCAAACAGTAAAAGAAACCATCAGCAAAACAAAGAGGCAACCAAATGGGAGAAGATATTTTCAAATAACGCATTTGATGAAGGGCTAATATGTAAGTTATATAAAGAACTCAGGGGAGTTCCCTGATGGTGTAGTGGCTTAAGGCTTTGGCGCTGGCACTGTCAGCGCTGCAGCCTGGGTTCGATTCCCAGTCAGGGAGCTACCCGTATACCAAAAAGCAAAAAAAAAAAAAAAAAAAAAAAAAAAAAAAAAAAAAAAAAAAAAAAAAAAAAAAAAAAAAAAAAAAAAAAAAAAAAAAAAAAAAAAAAAAAAAAAAAAAAAAAAAAAAAAAAAAAAAAAAAAAAAAAAAAAAAAAAAAAAAAAAAAAAAAAAAAAAAAAAAAAAAAAGAACTCATACAAAACAACAGAAAAACACAAAAATCAAATTAAAAATGGGCAAAGGACTTGAAAAGACACTTCTCCCAAAAAGACATACAAATGGTCAACAGATATATGAAAAGTTGCTTAACTTTACTAGCTATTAGGGAAATGCAAATCAAAACCATAATGAGATACTACCTCATACTTGTTAGATGATTATCAACAAGACAACAAGTGTTGTAGAGGTTGTGTAGGCAAAGGAAACCTCATACATTGCTGGGGGAAGGTAAACTGGTATAGCCACTATGGAAAACAGTACAGAGGTTGCTCAAACAATTAAGACTGGAATTACCATATGACCCAGAAACACTTCTTCTTGGTATGTATGTGAAAAATTTGAAAACATTTATCCATAAAGATATATGTATTTCTATGTTTATTGCAGTATTATTCCTGATGGTCAAGGCATGGAACAACCAAAGTGCCCTTTGATAGACGACTGGATAAAGAAAATGTAGTACATATATACAGTGGAATATTATTCAGCCATAAGAAAAGACATGGATAGATCTTGCAAAAATGTGGCTAGATCTTGATTGAGAATATCATGCTAAGTGAAGTAAGTCAGACAGAAAAAGTTGAGAACCATATGCTTTCACTCATATGTGGAATATAAAACTGAAAGAAACAATACAAACAAACAAACGTACAGACACAGGCAACAGTGGTTATCAGAGAGGGAAATGTGGTTGGGGGGATCAAATATATAGTGATAGGAGATTTGACTTTGCATGATGAACACACAATGCAATATACACATGATGTATCATAAAATTGTATACTTGAACCTATATCATTTCACTAACCAGTATTACCCAAATAAATTAAATAAAATTAAAAAAAGAAAAAAAGAAGAGAGAATAAATGAATGTGACTTTACAAATATAAATGGATAAACATTTTTATTAAAGGAATTTTTGTGAAATCTATATCTGTTATTCAGATTATGAACCTTATTTGAATTTCTGAATTGGAAGTACATGCACTTATGTAAAGTCTACTTTCTATTTACAAAGTAAGTTTGATTTTAGCTTTTAAGTCCATGTAACACCGTGGGGCTGAGCCCTGTGTGGATCCTAGAAACTTGAAAATATTTTAAGTTCAAGTTTTAAGTTTTAAAACCTCTAAGAGTTCAATTTTTTGTTCAGTTTTTGTTTCTCAAATACAATATTATTGCCTTTGATGTTTAATGAAAATTTGATGAAAGGCTAAATATAATAGGTAAGAAATGAGTCTCTTTGGCCTCATCCTTTTTGTATTACGGTGCTCACAGCATCACCCACCTCCTCTAACATCAGAGTATCACCTCAAAATGTCCATCCTGTACAAAATGTTCTAGTTTTTCTTCAAGGTGTGCTTGAATGTTAAAAACAATTATATTTTTTAAAATAAAAAGACAAATACCATATGATCTCACTTACGTGCGGAATCTAAAGAAAAGAATAAAGAAGCAATAAAAATAGAATAAAAACAAAAACCAAAAACTCAATTAAAAAGTGGGCAGATCATCATGCTAAGTGAAGTAAGAGACAGAAAAAAACAAGAACTACATGATTTCACTTATATGTGGAACATAAAATTGAAAACAACAAAAAAACGAAGCTCATGGACACAGTCACAATAACGTAGTAGTTACCTGAGGGGAGGTGGGGAGGGGGTGGGGGAGAAGGGACAAGGACACAAACATATAGTAAAGGAAAGAGAACTGATTCTGGGTGATGAACCTATAATGCAATGCATGGAGGATGTAATATGGAATTGTGCACCTGGAACTTATGTAATTTTTACTGATCAATGTCTCCCCAACAAATTTAACAATAAAAAATAAATAAAATAAAAACTCAGTACTCATATGTCTCATTTTTGAAAAACTTGCTTGATATGTGTCATTTCTTTAATTTCTTAAGATGTTTCTAGTCAGATCTTCATTTCTGTATCCCAGACGTAAATAATAGTTCTTTTTAAATATAGCAATGGAAAAGTATAGTTTGTTATGAGGATAAATGTGAAATTAGCGTGTAATAATTGAATGCCTCCAAGGGTTTGTCAAGTCTGATGAATTAATAAATTCAATAAATAATTTGAGAAAAATTTTCTGGGCACTGAACTATCAAATGTCATGCCATGGTAAGTAAAAGAGTCATGGTAATAAAGTATTATTGTCCTTATATGAGTTTCTTATTTGATTTTAAAATAAATAAGAAAGCCAATAAGTTATTAGAAAAAATTGAGTCGAGAAAAAATTTGAATTAGATAAAATTCAAATCTACAACCTATATATTTTTTTTCATAGTTTGTTGATTCTTGTTTATTGACTAGTCACACAGGAGTGGTTTCTAACAGAATGAAGTTAGGTGAACAATTTACATAAGCTCTTCTTTTCCTCTAGTAGATGATTAGAAGAAAATCAGGTATAGGTTGTAACCTTTTTTTTTTTCCTGAGAAATAGAACAGAGCAACAATTAGAATGGAGAATACTAATGAATTCTGGGAGCTGGAAATGGAAAAGAAAATGTGGCATAATGTGGCATATAGTTTTTAATCTTCCATAATTATTGTTTCAGTTTATATGAACTAGTAAAATGAGCAGCAAAAATTATAAGCTTAGTATGAATCAAATGTATTCTGGAAGCAACATATGTATGACATCATTAAATCTCATCTACTCTCAGAAAAATAAACCTGAAAGGAGAAAATTGCTCAATATAATTTCTTCAAGTTAATGTGGCCATTGGATTCTTTACTTTAGTTCACAGGGCAAAATACATCACCAATTTGGTGCACCAGAGCATCCCCTTTGACAGGTATTTCTGTCTTTGATTTTGCCTCTTTGGTTTCTCTAACTAAAGATTTTCAGTGTGTATAAGTGAAGACATTAGAAAAGTAATAATTTACATACATAAAAGTAATAATCTTGTTATCAGAAAATACAAAAATTACTTGGCAATTTTATTATAGCTCAAAATATGAGTAAATATTTACTTGGGCTGTGAATGCATTTTTTTATTATGGGTTGTCTATAGATTCAAAAATTTACTTGTTCATGCTTAAAGAAGGTTAAGCATTAGTTTGAATGACATTTATTATATGCTCTTGTAGACTAAATATAATTGTCTGCTTAGCATATTTTGAACTTAAAGAACACATATACAATTATATGCACTTCAATTTTCAATACCTATACACTAGTGTGTCTTATTTAAATTAACATTAAGTATTGATTTTCAAATGAACTCTCTGAAGAACTAATTATTCTCATTTATTGAGATACGCTTTCCCAAATTTGATTTGCAAAGATAAAAAATGTTTCACAAATAACATGCCAAATCATTGTATAAGAAATTGCATGTTAATTCTATAATTATGGAATGTGTGAAAAGCCAAAATTTTGAGGTTATTATGTGTCATATAGCAATGGTTAGGCAGGATAAATATTGAAACAGTTTTTCTTAGTAAATATGATAAATGGAATAAATATCAGAGCCTTTCTACATTGTAGAAACTGCTATGTGATTTTCAAACTGGTGATTAGTTGGCTTTGTAAGAAAAACAAAGCAAAACAAGACAAAACAGAAAAACAAAACCAAACAAAACCAAAATTGTCATGTGGGAAATAGTATAGGAATAATAGAAAGTTTTCTGAACAAAATGTGAAGAACCTGGTTTCTATTCTTAACTTTAACCAGCTGTGTATCCTCAAAATTGTCACAGTGTTTCTGAATTTCAGTTCAACTGTTTATAAAATAATAGACTAAATTATTTCTAAAAAATGAAGTAGTTGCTCTAGATGAGATGCACAGACACTTCCGCTTCTAAAATTTAGTGATTTTACCATGTTGAAAAGCAGTTATTAATAAGCTCTCCCCAAATTTCTCTGATATAATTTCTTTATGACTTGATAAAGTCACAAAAAAGCTTTCAATAACTCAAAGCACAAAACAACTCAGACTGATACTTGACAACTAGCAATGGAACGTGGTGAAATAGAGGAAGGTTGTGTACACCCAATTAATCATTCACAATTTAAGAAGTCAGTTCAAGTCAATGCAACAAGCATTTTACAAGTTCTTATACATATGTGTGTTGAAGGTGAGAGGAATACAAAAGTACAGACTATAGCCTCTTCCCTTAGACGATAAAATCAGCTTTTACTTTTGTCTAGTAAGTGACACACATGTGATTAATTCTTTTGAATTTATTCTTGCTTTATCTCCTAAATGATGATTCCAATATACTTTGACTTAAAGGTTAAATTTTGCATGTCAGTATTGCTAGAGATCAAGATAATGTTTTTCTCTGTGTTAAATATCTATGCATACTATTGCACACAGTTTTCAACATATGACTTTGGGTAGTGTGTTCTTACTCCAAGTTCCATTTTCTTTTAATAAGAAACAGTGCTGCAATAAAGTATTCTGTGTATTTCTGAAACAAGTTCTTTTTGTCCACTGCTAAATAAAAATAATTTACTGTTTGATTAGTCGTTTATGGTTCTGATTTTGCCTTAATGTTACATTTTTATTTTGTTTTTGCCTGTATGAAAAAAATATGTAAAATTTGTAGAAAAAAATTATTTTTTTATAACTTGTGCTTTTAAGATGTTAAAATACATTAATATGAGGTCAAACCAGTTAATTATAAAGTCGTGCAGAAGACAATACTCATAAGATAAGACTAAGGTCAGGGATGACAGATACTTAGTCTGAAAAACCCAGGAAGTAAGTGAGTCAGAGAGGTAGAAGAAAAGAGAACTTGGAGACTGGTGACCAGGAAGTGTCAGTCCATTTGATTCTAATTCCCAACTTACTTGATTGTAAAAGTTTGTCTTGTTTTTCTATGAGTAGAAAAGCAAATAAAAATCAAAGGCTAGGAGCTCATCCCAGGATCTATCCTTTGACCTCTTCATTTCTTTTGAGATTAGTCTGGCCTGAGAGCTTTTTCTATTTGCTGTTTATGAAGTCAAGAACTACATTTTTGATGCTTGAAAGAATGTTTTACTTAAAGAGAAATCTTTCACTATGCACATTTATGACTTTTATACAAATGGAAACTCATTACTGACCACAGAATCAACATGAATTGCTTGCTTGCTTAGAAAATGTGACTTACTAGAGGACTGAAAAAAGAGCTTTGCTAAAATACAGATGGCTGAAAGCTGTTTTTATTGTCTCTGGTGGGATAACTTATAGTTAAGACTTCCCTAATTAGGTGGTGAAGTAGAATCTGAGCAGAAAGGATTCAAATGAGTCATTAAAGAACTTTTAGGACAGAATTACAAATGTGGTGCAATGTTTTTTTGAGGAAGGTAGATGAAATATCTCCAGTCTCTAAACTCAAAGATTTCCTGTTAATAATATTAGCATCTTTGCAATCAGAAAAGTTGAATTTTTAATGTAATTAAGTATGAAGCTGTGTTTAAATGATTGTGCCTTTTTATGCCACAAGAATGTCAGGTACTGAGTCAGTGGACTAGTATAACATGAGAATAAGGAAGTTTGTTCATGTGACATGAAGAGCAAGGCATGAACCCATAAAAGAAATTTATGTATTATCTCATGTTCTATAAATTAGCATAATAGACTGTGCTACCAAGCATATGACTGATAAGATAGTGCAGTTATTCTAGTTTCAGTTTTAAAAGTGCCAAGTGCATGCCAAAATACCTACACAAGTTGGATGAATATCTTTTACCTTAAATTATATTTCAACATTTAATTAGAAAACATCTAAAAGGCAGACAACTATCAGAGATTTTGTCTTATACTTTGTAAAATGAATATATGTCACATACAAAAAGGAACAGAGAAAAAAACAATAGATGAACTCATAGGTAGGCAGGGAAAATTCTTAAAATTTCTAAACTCAAAGGAAAAAGTTACAGTTTATATAAGGCAATAATGACCTACCTCAGGCAGGAATTGAGTCTTAAAATGCATTTCCTAGTGAAATTAAATATAAGAAAGTTATCAAAGGAAAAGCTGTTTTACCATCTTGCTTATTTTCTGCTTTCCAATGATTTCATATTTAATTATATTTCTGCAATGCCAGCTCGATTGAGGGCTGACGTATTTCTGTTAGGAATCTCTTTGGTTCGGTAAAGACCAGGAGAGTGTACAATAATTATTTGTTCTTCTGGCATTCAGAGGAAAACTTTTTATAAACTTTCAAAGTCGTCTCTTTCATTCTAATGTCTATTAACACCAAACAACAACAGTAACAAAACTACTGATTAAGCAAGTGTAAAAGAATGGCAAATTGAGTGGGTAATGCTTTTGCTCTGGAGGCCTCTCCAATCTTGGGCCCGCTCTGTAGGTATAAGGACAGTTCACTGTTATTTTTGTACAGATTCTACTGAATCTCTTATCTACAAATCCCAATGAACCTAAAGTTCATCGTTAAAGTGTTAATGGCTCAAAAATATTTTCTGCTTCATGACGAAATGCTCCCAAAAATGATTTAGTATAAATATAATCTTTCCCCTTCCAATGAACTACTATATAGATCCCAAAGTTTGTAATATTAGTAAATGGATTAAATCATACAAATAAATAAATAGTGTAATATCAAAAGGAAAACAATTAATTTTCTTTCACCAAATATATTTTTGGGCAACTGGTATATGCCAGGCACAGTTATAGGTACTGGAAGTAAAGTAGCAAGTAAAACAGAGCAAAAAATTTCACTGTGCACACCTAACACTTAAAATTGATGTTACTCACAGTTCGGGGTACATGTACTTTGCTTACAGTAAACCTTGAACAACTCTACCTCCCTAAAACCATGAATGCTGGATTAGGGTTTTTTCTTACTCTCAAGGTGTCTTAAATTCTACTGACTGCATTTATCAAATTGGACTGAAATTGTTGAAGTCTTCCACACTAGACTTTTTGGTGAAGAATCATTTCTTGTTCATCTCTGTGCCCCTATTGCTTAGTGCAATGCCTGGGACAGAGTAAGTTTCCATAATTTTTAAGTGAACAGACAAGCCCATTTGCTTTAACTGCTCATGGTTACTGTTGAATTGTATAACCTTCTAAAAACAACTGAAATTCTAATGCATCTTCAAGAAACTTTCCCATCCCCAGTCATTGCTGCCATGTGATGTGTAGCCTGGTATTCATTATTTTAACATAGGGAGAATTCTTGTTATACAATTATTATAATTTGCCTGATATAATGTGTACATTTTTGCCCAAATTTGTGAGGAAAAAATAAGGGTGTGCATTATACATAGGTAGTACTAATTCTGTATCTAATAAGTGGTTTTAATTTTTTAATTTATGCTTATGAGTTAAAAGGGTAACTAAAAATCAATAATGGTATCTGTATGCAAAAAATCTCAGAATATAATAATCATTTTTATATAAAAAATTTTATGCATAAAACTTCTTGTACCTTGTGTCTTTTTTGTGTTTTTAATTATTTGTTACATAAAACTTCTTATACCATAATATGTTTAAAAATAAATGCTAAAATTTTTTATAATACAAAAAACAAGTAACTAAATATAAACAAAAATTTGAATTAAAAAATTAAAACAAATTATTTTTTCCCTGACAGTTTGGGCCAAAATGTGGGGGCACATTATACATGGGAGTGTAATATACACTATAAAGTACAGTATTATGAGATTTTTCTCTTTGTGACTTCTTAGATAATATAAATCATATTGATGTTATGGCATTACTCACAACTACATTTTTATGAGGTATTAGTGATAACTTAGACTGAGATAAGCTAGATACTTCTTTGAATACCAGAACAATTCAATCTACCTTTCTATTCTATTGTGATATTCAAAAGATGAAAAATTAAATTAATTAACACTACAAGCTAAGTAAAATATAAAACATCAATAAACTATTTAGACTCCATACTTAATAAAAGAGTAGTAAAATTGTAACGGCTTTTGTAATATTTACCTGTTATTTTAAAATAGCTATGTTGCCAGGAAATAAATTCTTGATGTCAATATAGAAAAGAATTGAAGGATACATGAAATAAGCCAAGCAAGCAGTGAATTTATTGAACAAAAGAGACAGTACACTCTCAAGGTGGTGGAAATGGTCAGGCCAGGAGAAGAGCAACTGCTCCAAAGAATAAAGAGGCTTAGGAATTTATTACTCTTCAAATGAGGATATTAAATATTCAAGTTTTAGGGGTGGCAGTATAGGCATTCCTAGGTGGGCCCTTGCTGACCACTCTTTCTTGTTGGGAGGAAAAATGTTTGTCCTTATTTAGCTCTTGTCAGAACTGTCATGGTTACATAGGGAGCGGAGGCTTTTCTTGGCCACATGCTAATAATATTATAATCCATTATAATTAGCTAAAGTTCACCTAAAGTGACAAGATGGTGTCCTGCTTCTGTTCTAAGCAGCTGAAATTTAGTTATAGCTGGTCTAGGAGCTACTCTTTTTAAAAAGATAACTTCATCTCTTTTCTCCTTTGTCTCCCCTTCCCTCCTCCTTCCCTTTCCCCCCTCTCTATCCCCATGACTCTATTCTTTCTGCCTACAGTAACAGGTAGATCAATGTATTAGTACATGGATTCCCAAGCGGTGGTATGCATACCCCTGGGGGGACATTCAGGGGTATGCAAAAAATAATCAGTAATGGTGAAAAAACAAGTAAAGGTAAAAAATGCAAAACGTTAGTTATGAACAATAAATGTTCAGTTTAAATCACTGTTAATGGAGACACTTTAAAATGAGATCACATTAGCGCATGATGATTGGTGAGGGTGTGGCTGTGAACCCTTCCCCCAAACTGCTCTTCTACCAATCATTATGCAGTTTCAGAACAAGCCATTTGCAGCTGTTCTCAGACCTTCCCCAAAGATATAAATACATTTGTAGCCAGACTGTTTGATTAGTTTGGTTATTGACTGAGTAAACATAAGCGCATTGTCTTCAATCATGATTCTTTTCAAGTAGTTTTTAATTTAATGTTTAAATACTTGATCATCATTCGCAATATTTAACTGTTAACAAATATTGTAAAATTAAATTTGTGGTTTATACTTTTAGTGCAGTATTTTTTCTTTTCTAACTTATTATCTCATTTCCACTACTTGACATTAAGATAGGCACTGAATAAAAAATGTCAGTATTGAAAAACAGCAGTTTTAAAAACAAGGGGTACAATTTATAGAAATGGGTTTAAAAGAGGTATATAGTGGAAAAAGGTTGGGAATCACCAAATTAGTTATAGTATTCTTTTGCTAAGGCTTGCATTTTCATATAACGACATCTTCAAATACTCTTATAATTTTCCATTAAGCAGTGGAAATAAAATCAAATTAGTAAAATGCCCTAAAACATTAAGGTAAAGAACACTAAGTTAAGCAAATGGGAACAATCTTCCAGACAGTACACTGGAGAAAAAGAAGTCATTTGAACTTACTTTTAAAAAGTCTGTTAACCTCAGATCCAATTGTTAGGTAGGAAGCTAGGCAGGAAGTGCAGAAGGTAATGTGATCAGTGTCTCACACCACCCCTGTCCATCCCCCAGTGACTGCCTGGACCAGCCCCTAGAGATAAATTTTTCTGGCAAATCTCCCAAGGAAAGGGAGATGAGACCCCAACCAGAATTAGTTGATTTTTGCTACCTGTGCGAACAGCTGGACCTTGTCCTTAGCCTAACCAGCAACCTCATTATAATGTAGTGACTAACCCATAAGTATATTATTTATTGATTATGGTTATAAAATTTCTAAGGAAATTTTCTTTTATAAAGGTCTGAGATAGAGCCTGATGACTAAGATTTCTTGAGGCACCTCATTATGAGATGCCTATTGAACAAAGCCTTCACAATTTACTGTGTGAAACCAGAGGTTACAAAGATTTAATATCTTTGTTTTCTAAATCCTACAAGGTCTGACAATTAAGTTCATAAACTTGCCACTGTGCACTTATGTTGGCAGCACTGTACAAACAACTCGGTAAGGTTTCATAATCTTGGTATATCTGTGTCTCAGAGCTGTGTTCACATCCCCTTATAGCGGTGTCTTGCTGAGTGGTGTTTATTATTGTTGTTGCATGTTTTTGTGTGCCATTAAGAGAATGTCTAAGCTTAAATTAAAGCAATGAACAAACATTAAATTTCTTGTTAAAACTGGCAAGAGTGAAGTGACATCAGGAACATTTAGTTCGTTTATAGGGGTAATGCCATGAAGAAAACGGCAGTGTACAAATGGATGAAATGTTTTTCTAAGGAGAAAGAGTCATTCATGAAAAGAAGTCAGGGCACCCAGTAGTGAGCAGAAATGATGAAAGCATTGCAAAAATTTGTAGAATTGTGCATCAAAATTACTGTCTGACTATGAGAAGCATGGCAGGCCAAGTAAACATTAATGGAGACATAGGAAAATCCTTACTGAAAATCTTGCCGTGAGAAAGGTGTGTGCAAAAATGGTCTTGAAGGAGCTCACTGATGAACAAGCAAAGGAGACTCAAAGTTTGCCAAGACCTTTTGGAGAGGCAAGATGATGTTCTGGGCCATGTTATCACTGGGGATAAAACATGGGTGTACCAATAGAATCCTGAAACAAAGCATCAAAGTGCACAACAGAAGTCAGCCAATTCTCCATGATGAAAAATGTTCTGTCAATCCCAATCAAGAGTCAAAACAATGTTGCTAACCTTTTTTTTGATATCAGAGGGATTGTTCCTTATGAATTTGTACCAACTGGACAAAAAGTCAACCAAATTTACTATTTGGAAGTGCTAAAAAGGCTATGTGAAAAAGTTAGATGAAACAACCCGAATTTTTCACCAACAACTCATGGTTCCTGTATCAAGACAATGCACCAGCTCCTGTGGCACTGTCTGATTTAAGTATTAACAAAGCACTAAAGTCTAAAACTATTGAGAACAACTTAAAAATAACTTTCAGAACATGTAATCTGAATTATTTCTCTTAAATGTGTTGATCCTTCAAATATACTTTATTTGTTATTTATTTATTTATTTATTTATTTACTACTGCAATTTATTTTTGTTTGTTTACTGTAAAAGCACTTAACATGAGATCTACCTTCTTAAATTTTAAGTGCAGAATATAGTATTGTTAACAATAGGCACTATGTATACAGTAGATCTTCAATTCAGTATTTTTCTTCTTGCAGAACTGCCACTTTATACCCTTCAAACAGTAATTCCTCTTTCCCCTACTGCCCTTCCCTAGTGCCTGGCACTCACCATGCTACCCTGTTTTTATGAGTTTGAGTATTTTAGATACCTCACAGAAGTGGAATGATGCAGTATTTGAACTTCTGTGACCAGCTTATTTCACTGAGCATACTGTCCTACAGGTATATCCATGTTTCACATACTCTATAGGATCTTTTAAGGCTGAATAATATTCCATTGTGTGTATATACCACATTTTCTTTCTTCATTCATCTGTTGTTGGACATTTAGGTAGTTCCTATATCTCGGCTATTGTGAATAATGTTGTAATGAACATGAGAGTGTATATAACTCTTTGAGATCCTGACTAAAATTTTTTTAGACATACACCCAGACTTTGGATTGCCGCATGCTGTGGTAGTTCTGTTTTTAATTTCTGGAGAAACAACCATACTACTTTCAATAGCCACTGCACTCTTATACTTTCCCACCAATAGTATACAAGAGTACTAATTTCTCCATATCTTCATACACACTTATCTTTTTTATTGTAATTTCATTGTGTTTTTTTACTTGTTTTCCCCTGATGATTAGTGAAATTGAGCATCTTTTCATATACGTGTTGCCCATTTGTATGTCTTCTTTGGAGAAATGTCTATTCAGCCCTTTCCTTGCTTTATTTATGTATTTATTTATTTAATATTTAAATTTATTGGGGTGATATTAGTTAATAGAACTATATAGGTTTCCAGTATAGAATTCTGTAATACATCATCTATATATTACATGGTGTGTTCACCACCTAATGTGAGTCCTTCTTTCACCACCATCTATTTGACCCCCTTTACCCTCTTCTACCATCCTTCTCCCGGCTCACCCTCTGGGGACCACTATCTGTTGTCTGTATCTGTTAGCTTTTGTTTGTTTGTTTTGTCTAATTCATTTGTTGCTTTCAGTTTTATATTCTTTATGTGAGTGAAATCATATATTCCCATTTTTAATTAAATTATTTGTATTTTTGCTATTGAGTTGTAGAACTTCTTTATATAATTTGGATTTTAATTACTTATTTTGCTTGCAACTGTTACCTTCTATTCCATAGGTTGCCTTTTCACTCTTGCTTGCTATACAGAATCTTTTTAGTTTGATGTAGTCCCACTTGCTAATTTTGCTTTTGAGCTTGTGTTTTGGTATATATAAAATAAAAATTATTGCCAAGCCCAATGTCATGAATCATTTTTCCTAAGTTTTCCTCGAGAAGGTTTTACAGTTCAGGTCTTGTATTTATATCTTTAGTCCATTTTGAGTTGTTTTTTGGGGGGTATGGTACAAGAAAAGAACTAAATTTAGTTGTTTTGCTTGTGGTATATAGTTTTGTCACCATTTATTGAAGAGACTACCTTTTTCCCATTGTGTATTCTTGGTACCTTTGTCAAAGATTAGTTGTTATACATGTGTAAACTTACTTCTGCATTCTCTATTCTGTGCTATATGTCTGGTTGGCTTTTGTTTGTGTGTTTGTTTTGTTTTGTTTTGCCTGATATTTATAGCTTTACAATATAATTTGAAATCAGAAAATGAAATGCTTTGTTTTTCTTTCTTAAAATGACTTTGAGTATTTGGAGTCCTTTGGGGTTCTGTGTAAATTTTAAGGTTTATTTCTATTTACATAAATAATGACATTGGGAGTTTGATAGGAATTGCACTGAATCTGTACATTGGTTGGGTAGTACAGACATTTTAACAATAGTAAGTCTTTCAGCCCATGAACGTGAGATGTGTTTTCAGTAATTTGTGTCTTCCAAAATTTTTTCATCAGTCACTTACAGTTTTTAGTGTACAATTAATTTTACTTATTGGATAAATTTACTTGTAAGTATTTTATGTTTTTCATGCTATCATTAATGAAACTGTCTTCTTTATTTTCATTCTGAATGGTTTGTTGTTAATGTTAAGTAGACTTAATTTAGAATCAGAAAGTTATAAATTAAAATAACATAATAAATAATATTGAATTCCTAATTAGCCAAAAGTTTCATAGCACCAATGGAACATAGAAAAGTCTTCAAGCATTGATAACATTTTTTACACTATTTGTTATTAGTTTCAGGTGTACAAAAACAGCAAAATGATTAGATATTTATACACCTCAGAATGTGATAACCCAAACAAGTCTACTACCCATCTGACAGCATACACAACAATTAAAAAACAATTGACTACATTCCCTATGCTGTGCTTTACATCCCATGACTATATATACTGGGGTGCCAAAAAATGTATACACATTTTAAGCAATGTTATCTACGTATTACTTTTTGATGTTGAGTATAATTACACTAGCAGTGTGTAGTATGATGATTGTTCAAATGACAGCACTAATCAAATGAATGCTAGTATCACATGTGACAGGCAGGACAGTAAAAAAAATGGCAGAAGCACGGTTGTTGTTTGAGGAGTGTGACCACTTTGAAGTGGTATTTGAAATTCAAGAATGTTGTTTGAGTTTTCTCCAGGTTCTCCTGACTTAACACCTATTGACTTCTACCTATGGGGGACATTAAAGGGTATGGCGTACTGTAGGAAATGTGGTACTTTGGGAAGAAATTAAAGCAGCATGCAGAGAGACACAAGTGGACACTTAGGTCATCATTGCTCAGTGCTATAATCAAAAGTGTCTAGACACTGATGGTAACAACGTTGTGCACCTCTTGTTATTAAAGAAGTTAATTTATCTCATCCATCCCCCTATTTTGCCAATCTAGCAACCATTAGTTTGTTCATCTGTATCTAAGAGTCAATTTCTGTCTTTTTTGTTGTTGTTGTTGTTGTTCATTTATTCTGTTCTTTGGATTCTACATATAAGTGAGGTCATATGTATATGTCTTTCTCAGTCTGACTTATTTCACTTAGCATAATATTCTCTAGGTTTATTCATATTGTTGCAAAGAGTAAGAATTTATTTTTTTAATGGCAGAGTAATACTTCATTGTGTAAATGTACCACAATTTTTTTCATCCAGTTTTTAGTAGTTTTTATATCTTGGCTATTGTGAATGGTGCTACAGTAAACATAGGGGAGGCATATATTTACTTGAATTAGTGTTTTGGATTTCTTTGGATCAATACCCAGGAGTAGAATTGTTGGGTCATAAGGTAGGGATCTTTTTAATTTTTGAGGAATCTTCATACTGTTTTGCACGGTGGCTGCAACAATTTGCGATTCCACCAAAAGGGCCTGAAGTTTCCTTTTCCTCCACATCCTCATCAACACTTGTTTGTTGATTTATTGATACTAGTCATTCTGACAAGAATGAGGTATATCTCATTGTAGTTTTTATTTGCATTTCTGATGATTAGTGACGTTGAGCGTCTTTTCATATGTCTATTGGCTGTAAGTATGACCTCTTTGGAGAAATATCTATTCAGATCATCTGCTCATGTTTTCATAGATAATTTTTTGGTCATGGGTTAAATGAGTTTTTAAAATAAATTTTGGATATTAACTCTTATCAGATGTATCACTGGTAGATATTTATTCTCATTCAATAGAATGTCTTTTGTTTTTGTTGATGGTTTCCTTTGATAAAAAAGGAAAAAGGTGTTTAGTTCAATGTAGTACCATTTCATTATTTTTCTTTTGTTTCTCTTGCCTGAAGCACTATATCAGTAAAAATATTACTAAGAATAATGTCTGAGAATTTATTTTCTATATTTTTTTTCTAGTTTTATCATTTTGGATCTTACATTTAAATCTTTAACTCATTTTTTAGTTTATTGTATTATATAGCATAGAAAAATGATCCAGTTTCATTTTATTGTATGCATCTGTCAAGGTTTCCCAGCACCATTTATTGAATAGATTGTCTTCACCTAATGTAAATTCTTATTTCTTTTGTCATAAATTAAATGACTGTACAGGCATGAATTTATTTCTGGGTTCTTTATTCTGTTCCATTGATCTACAAGTAATTGTCTTTTTTTATGCCAATACCATGCTGTTTTGATTACAATGGCCTTGTAGTATAAATTGGTATTAAGCTTTGTTCTGTCTCAGGATTGCCATTGGTATTTGGGGTCTTTTATAGTTCCATATAAATTTTAGATTTATTTGTTCTAGATTTGTGTAAAATGCCATTAGTATTTTGATAGGAATTCTATTGAATCTATAGGTGTAAACTCTTTTTTGAATGTTTGGTAAATTCACTGGTGAAACCATCTAATTTACAACTTCTGTTTGTTGGGAGCTAGTTGATTACTGATTTAATTTTGTTGGTAGTAATTGTTCTATTCAGATTATTTACTTCTTCTTATTTAGCCTTGGAAGATTGTATGCTTCTAGGAGTTTACTCATCTCTTCCAGACTGTCCAATCCGTTAGCATATAGTTACTCATAATATTTTGTCAAAAAACATTTGTATCTCTGTGGTGTTATTTGCCATGTCTTCGCTCTCATTTCTATTTTTATTTATTTGGGTCCTCACTTTTTTTTATTATTTTTTTACTTATTTATTTTTTATTGGGGTGACATCTGTTAGCAAGGATTACATAGGTTTCAGGCATACAATTCTACAGTGCATTGCCAACTTGATGTATAATAAGTTCACCACCTAATGTGACTTCTCTTTCCATCACCTTATATTTAGCTTCCCCCCTCCTCTCCCACCCCCTCCCTTTTCTCCCCTCCCTAACCCACTCGTCCCCAAATAAGCATTAAACTATTGATTGTGTCCATGGGTTATTTGTTTGTTCATTTCTTTTTTTCTTTGCTTTCAGTTTTATATTCCACATATGAGTGAAGTCATACAGTTCTTTGTTTTTTCTGTCTGGCTTATTTCACTAAGCATGATTGTCAGTCCCCAGAGGGTTAAAGCTAACCCACTGCAAAGGGTTAAAGCCAGGCCCGCCACCCAGGCTTGACCTTGGTATAATCAGTCCCTGTCTGGGGTTGAGGAATTCCAGGGGCTGACAGTTACTGCGCATGTACCGCCTTATGTAACCATGCAAACCTAAACAATTCCTACTGGGCAGATGCGGCAAGATGCCACTTTTGTTTGAAAACGTATATATAGTCCCAGGTGCGCAATAAAGTAGCTTGCTTGCTTGCTGGTGTGTTTATGGTCCCCCATGTCGGCTCCACGTGTGTTTTTTCAATTGGGTGTACAACCGCCGAAACCTGCCCTGCCTGGAAACCTTGGCAATGACAATGATGATCTCCAGGTCCATCCATTTTGTCGCAAATTGCAATATTTCATCTTTTCTTACAGCTGAGTAATATTCCATTGTGTATATGTACCACAGCTTCTTTATCCAGTCATCTGTCACAAGGCACTTTGGTTGTTTCCATGTTTTGGCCACTGTGAACAGCGCTGCAATGAACATTGGGGTACATAATTCTTTGCGGACAAAGGTTTTCAAGTTCTTTGGGTAGATCCCAAGAATGGGGATTGCTGGGTCAAATGGTAACTCCATTCCCAATTTTCTGAGGAAGCTCCACACTGCCTTCCACAGTGGTTGTACCAGTTTGCACTCCCACCAGCAGTGTACCAGAGTTCCTTTTTCTCCACATCCTCTCCAGCACTTGTTATTCCTTGTCTTATTGATAATACCCATTTCACAGGTGTGAGGTGGTATCTCATTGTGGTTTTGATTTGCATTTCCCTGATAGCTAATGAGGATGAGCATTTTTTCATGTGTCTGCTGGCCGTTTGTATTTCTTTGTGGGAGAAGTGTCTGTTTGGTTCTTCTGCCCACTTTTCAATTGGGTTGTTTGTTTTTTTGTTGTTAAGTCTTATTAGCTCTTTATATATTTTAGATATTAGACCCTTATCTGATGCGTTATTTGCAAATATTTTCTCCCATTCAGTTGGCTGTCTCTTTGCCTTGTTGATGGTTTCTTTTGCTGTGCAGAAGCTTTTTAGTTTGATATAGTCCCATTC
>PVJL010007443.1:0-78010 GCA_004026885.1 Lyroderma lyra | reverse complement strand
AATATTTGCAAATAACGCATCAGATAAGGGTCTAATATCTAAAATATATAAAGAACTAATAAGACTTAACAACAAAAAAACAAACAACCCAATTGAAAAGTGGGCAGAAGAACTAAACAGACACTTCTCCCACGAAGAAATACAAATGGCCAGCAGACATATGAAAAAATGCTCATCCTCATTAGCTATCAGGGAAATGAAAATCAAAACCACAATGAGATACCACCTCACACCTGTGAGAAGGGGTATCATCAACAAGACAAGGAATAACAAGTGCTGGAGAGGATGTGGCGAAAAAGGAACTCTGGTACACTGCTGGTGGGAGTGCAACCACTGTGGAAGGCAGTGTGGAGGTTCCTCAGAAAATTGGGAATGGAGCTACCATTTGATCTTTTGATCTACCCAAAAGACTTGAAAACCTTTGTCCACAAAGACTTATGTACCCCAATATTCGTTGCAGTGCTGTTCACAGTGGCGAAAACATGGAAACAACCAAAGTGCCCTGTAACAGGTGACGGATAAAGAAGCTGTGGTACATATACACAATGGAATATTACTCAGCTATAAGAAAAGATGAAATATTGCTATTTGCGACAAAATCGATGCTTAGTGAAATAAGCCAGACAGAAAAAACAAAGAACTGTATGACTTCACTCATATGAGGAATATAAAACTGAAAGCAAAGAGAAAAGGAAATGAACAAACAAATAACCCATGGACACAATCAACAGTTTAATGTTTATTTGGGGACGAGTGGGTTAGGGAGGGGAGAAAGGGGAGGAGGTGGGAGAGGAGGGGGAAAGCTAAATATAAGGTGATGGAAAGAGAAGTCACATTAGGTGGTGAACTTATTATACATCAAGTTGACAATGCACCGTAGAATTGTATGCCTGAAACCTATGTAATCCTTGCTAACAGATGTCACCCCAATAAGTCTAACAATATAAATGAATTTAAAAAAAAAAAAGAAAAGAGTGGTTAGATAGTGGTTGGTACTTTTGATTTGTGGAGGTATGGTTTTCTGAGATTAATTGCATTTGAGACACTTGCATTGCTTCCTAGTCCTATTTAAAGATTAGAAGTGCTTAACTAAGCAGAACTTGAAGAAAATAGAAAGAAGAATCACTTTTTGTCATTTATCTCTATGTCCTCCTCCTCCCTTATTGTAATAAAAACAACAAATAAAATAATAAGAGATCCTCAATTGATAGTCTCTTAGAAATGTCATTGTGTTGATAATTTCAAAATAGACGATATTGGAGAAATATTTGTTTAAAACCAATTTTAGAAAACAAACAAATCATAATGCCTTTGAAGGCAGATATTATGTATAGCAGAAGGGGGAGTTGAATTGGGTGTGAGAAGATGCATTCTGAAATTAAAAATAGGAGCTAACCTTTTCTGAACTCCTACTCTGTGCCAAGTACTACACTAAGTGCTTTTTCAATTTTATGAGTTGAGTAGCCTTGAGCAAGTCATTCAACCTCTGACTTTTGCTTTTTTTGTCCTTATTAAAAGTAAGGACTCGGAGTCTGGGCTCTGGGAAGGGTAAGAATCAGCTCTTATTCCCTCATGTCTCTGCCTCATCATGCTTGTTCAAATGAGTTGTCACTTACTAGAACAACTCCACATACACACGAGACCCTTACTGAGCCTTTCCAACTGGGTATCAACCCACACTGCTGGCAGGTGGGAAAAGAGAAGTTTAGGAGGAATCAAGCATTAGTAGAGGAGAGAGGTTGGCCTGTAGAGGGCCTATTCACTGCAGAATAGGACACTTGCCCACCTTCCTGAGCAAGCAAACTCCAGCAACTCAGGACCTGATCCTGGTGCCTTCAGGAAGCAGAGGCCCTGGTGGTACCACTTGAAACACTCATTGCAGGTGCACCAGCCTGGACTGGAGAATGCTATGGGCTACTTTGGTTGAGAAGTGGTGCTTCCCTATCCCCACTCCTAATATCTCTGGCAGACAGTGACATGATGGAATATCTCCAAAAGATCATTCATGAAGTGTTACAGAAAATGCAATTTATGGAGTCAGATTATAAAGAGTACAAAGTCAGGTTGTATAAAGTTAGATATATGAAAGTAAAGCACTATCTCTATGGGCAGGTTATGGTTAAACAGTGATACCATAATGTGACTTCTGAGTCCCTACTGCCCAAGGGATATTTAATATCCCTTGTGATGTACAAGGGACATTACATACTCCTGCTTCCTGAGATTACAAGCAGCAAATGCCAATCACCAGCAAAAGGGGCTTAGAAGGCCCTACCTTGCGACCTTCATCCTCTGCCTCTCTTCACAGTCAACTAAACAGGCTCATTCCACAAGAAAGCTCTAATGGCAGCCATGTGGACAAAGCAGAGAACAAGCAGAGGATAAAAATTAACAAGTACTTGATAAACCAGATATATTGAGATGTAATTTCAGTTGAAATAATTAAAACAATGTGATGTTGACAACACCTAGACAAGTTAAATAGAATAAATAGAAAGTGAAGAAACTGGCCTCTCTATGCAAGAATTTAATGTATCATAAAGGTGACATTTCACATTAGTAGGGTATAGCTTTAGTAAACAATGAATGAAGGCACAATTTTCCAGTATTCTAGAAAGCTGAATTTTGGAACATTACCTCATTTATTATACTAAAGTAATTTTGAGATAAATCAAAGATTAAAATATAAAATAAGTAATATATATATTTATGTAATTTAGGGAGTAGGGAAGGAGTTGTTAAGCTTAGCAATAAGAAATGATGGAAAGAGAAGTCACATTAGGTGGTGAACTTATTATACATCAAGTTGACAATGCACTGTAGAATTGTATGCCTGAAACCTATGTAATCCTTGCTAACAGATGTCACCCCAATAAGTCTAACAATAAAAATGAATTAAAAAAAAAAAGAAATGAAAATATCAAATAGATGGATTTTACCCAACATCTCTCCATTTTTCCCTATTCTACCCTCTACTTCTATAAATTTGACTTTTTAAGATTCTACATGTAGGTAAACCAATGCAGGATTTTTTTCGTATGTGTCTGGCTTACTTCACTTAGTATGTCTTCCAGGTTCATCCATGTTAATCCATGAGGTTTAAATTTACATCCTAAAATTTAAAATCTTTATGTCAAAAAAAAATTCAAATAAAAATAAAAGGCAGTAAACAGAAAAATATTTCATCATACATAACAAAGGATTAATATTCTCAAAACATATAAACCATTGAAAATCAGTAAGGTGAACATATCTATAGAAATATCAGAAAAATATATAAAGGAAAAATCAGAAAAATGATAGGATCATGACTCTTTAACATGGAACCAGAATCAACTTTATTAATAATAAAGGAAAGTAAATTAACCATATATATATGCATTGTTTATCTAAGTGACAATAAATATTCTAGTTAATTAACTAAAATCAATGATGTGGGTTTGGGAAAAAGCATTTTATACACTGCTGGTGAAAGGTAAACTAATACTTGTATAAAGGAGAACAATCTTATAAAAATAAAAAGTCTTAAACCTTTGCACAGTGTCTGTCTGTCTGTCTGTCTAGTAATCTTAATGTCAGAAATTTATATTAAAATAAAATAAAAACAAGTATTAATTTTCACAAAGATTTAGCTTTAGGAATTTTTATTAAATCATTGTTTATAATAGGTAAAAACAGAAAATAATGTATTCAACAAGAGAATATTAGATAAGGAAGTTAGGATAATTCTATGATGACTTTTCAATATTGGATATAATAACACAGAAAAATCTTTGTGATATATGATTGAAGGGAGGAATTTAGAAACAAAATGTTACCATTACACGATCTCATTAAAAATGAAAGCATTTTGTATGTTTACAAGAGTAATACATAATTACATTTAAATTCAAACAATCAGAAGTACATTTGTAGAAAGTGAAAGACCATATTCCTAGCTATTCGATTCCATTTCTCAGAGGTAACCATGAATCCATTGTTTACTATTCAGACTGATTTTTCCAAACTTTTTCTCTGTGTATACAGATGCATGCACACATTTTACCAACAGACTATTTCAATTATTCTTAGTGCTCCAGAATGTTTAGATTGAATTAATCACTCTTTACAGTAGAAATGAGTAATAGGAAAAAATAAGACTTAAGAAAGTAATGAAAGGAGAGAGGGAGAGAGTATGAAAAGAAAAGAAAAAGAAAGGCAAGGCAAGTGAAAGGAAAAAAAGGGAAAAAAGAGCCTACTTACTGAGGTGTTTTGGACAAGGATAATAAAAACCTAGAAATAGAAATATTCTTCCATCTTTACCCCCCCACCTCTGCTCCTCATGGAGTTCCGGTGGATGCCCAGTTGATTTTTGAATGTTAAACCAGTCCTGCATTCCTGAGATAGTTTTTTATTGATGAGATCTCAATGATGACAATGTATGATGAGAATACATGAGAAGACAATAAAGTATATTATACCAAAAACTGCATCTTAGTGTTAGCCTTCTGACCTCTGGAGAATAGTGATTCTCATCTTTAGAGAGCATTACAATCACCTGGCAAGCCAGTAAGCATGAAAATTATATAATTATGTATAAGATTCTGATCTGGTAAGTTAGGGTGAGCCTGAGAAACTACATTTCCAAGAAGCTTACGAATAATGCTAATGTTGCTGCTATGAAGTATAATGCAAAAAAAAAAAAACATTTAAAAAAACCTATTGGAATAAGAGAGATTGTCCTATATAGTGCTACATACTTATGTACTCATACGCTTAGAATTTCTCTAGAAGGGAATACAAGAAGCTAGTAGCAATGTTTGCCTTTGAGCAGAACTGACATCTGAAGAAAATTAATATGAGGTAGACTTTTTACTCTTACCTAAATCTTTAAAATATGCTGGCTTTACCTATTCAATTATGAATGAAATGAATATATAAGGTCTGTCTGGAAAGTATCCAGCTGTGCAATATGAAAAGTAGAAGCATTTATTGAAGAAGATATAAGAAACAAGAAATATTGTACATAGCACAATGATGCCTCAGTCCTCTTCAAAGTAGGCACCATGAGACTTCACACAGTTCTCCCAGCATCTCTTCCACTGCAGGTTTTCCAGAACATGGATCACTTTCAACAGATTTTTTTTACTGACTATGGAGCATTCGTGCCATACTTTTATTTGTGCGGCACTCATTGCATCATTTCCACAGAGGAATATTCAAGCTTAACGCAAAAGTTGATGCAGATTCATTGCTCTATTCACTCAGTCATTTTAAATACAATGGTTACCCAGTAACATTTTCACTCAATGTCATCTAGTCCCCACACTAACTAGTACAGTGAAGTAATCATTGTTCATGCATGCATATTCCAGTTTGTTCTCCTTGGTTGACAGTTTACATACATTGATGTCATGCAAAATGTTCTTGTTATATTGACAATGGCTGGATATTTTTCTGGACAGACCTTATATTATATATATTTTTCCAATTCTCAATAAAATGTAAATGTTCCTTTTGAGCCAGCAATTTCACTTCTATGGGTTTGCCTCACAGATATATCTAAACGTGTAAATGACAAGATGATTTATTACAATAGATTTTTTAAAGCAGGAGGTTATAAAAAATGAAAGGCCATTAGTAGTAAATGGGTAAAATAAACTATATATGAGGTCTAACAATTAAGTTTGTGAACTTGTTGCTGTGCACTTACATTGGCAGCACTGTACAAATGATTATAAGGTTTCATAATGTTGGTATATATGTGTATCACGCTGTGTTCTTGTTGACATATGGTGGTGTCTTGCTGAGTGGTTTTCATTATTGCTGATGCATGTTTTTGTGTGCTGTCATGAGAATGTCAGAGCTTGAATTAGAGCAAAAACTAAACATAAAATTTCTGGTTAAACTTGTCAAGAGTGGAAGTAAAATCAGGGACATGTCAGTCTAAGTTTATGGAAATAAGGCCACAAAGAAAATGGCAGTGTACAAATGGATTAAACATTTTTCTGAGAGGAGAGAAAGTGTCACTGATGAAGAGAGGTCAGGGCAGCCAGTAATAAACAGAACTGATGAAAACATTGCAAAAATTCATAGAATTGTGCATTAAAATTGTCAGTTGATTATGAGAAGCATAGCAGACCAAGTAAACATCAATAGAGAAACAGAAATATCTTAACTGAAAATCTTGGCATGAGAAAGGTGTGTGCAAAACTGGTTCCAAAAGGTCTCAACTATGAAAAAATAGCAAAGGAGAGTCAAAGTTTGCCAGGGCCTTTTGAAGAGGCAAGACAATGTTTTGGGCCCTGTTATCACTTGTGATGAAATATGGATGTACCAATATGACCCTGAAACAAAAATGTTCCATTGGTCCAAATTAAGAATTGAAACAGTGTTGCTGACCTTTTTTGATGTCAGAGGGATTGTTCATTATGAAATTTGCACCAATTAGATGGTCAACCAAGTTTACTATTTGAAAGTGCTGCAAAGGCTATGTGAAAAATTAGATGAAAACGACCTGAACTTTTTGCCAACAACTCATGGCTCTTGCATTACGACAATGCACCAGCTCATATGGCACTGTCTGTGAGAGAGTTTTTAGCCAGCAACAAATAACTGTATTGGAATACCCTCCTTACTCATCTAGTTTGGCCCCAAGGACTTCTTCACCTAAAGATAAAGGAAATGTTGGAAGGAAGACATTTTGGTGACATTCAGGACACCAAGGGTAATAAGATGACAGCTCTCATAGCCATTCCAGAAAAGTAGTTCTAGAATTGCTTTGAAATGTGGATTAGGCATTGGCATTGGTGCATAGCTTCTTAAAGGGAGTACTTCAAAGATGACCATAATGCTATTCAGCAATGAGGTATGTAGCATGTTTTCTAGGATGAGTTCATAAACTTCTCAGAACTTGTACATTGCTAAATGTAATAATATGCAACCAAAAAAGATAACATAAGCTAATGATATAATGATGTGGAACTACCTCTGTGATATAATATTAAATGGAAAGATGCAGAAAGGAGTACATATTATGTTGATATTTTATACACAGTATGAAAGAAATATATTTATTTATTAGCTTACATATGCATAAAGTATTCTGGAAGAATACAAAGGTCTTGAAATCATTGCCTCTGAGAAGGGTAATAAATGACAAGGAACAGGGATTAAATAATTTTTAAGATATATTATTTTGTACCTTTTTACTTACATAATTATATTACTCAGCAAATTTTTTTTAAAATACTTGGTATATATCTTTTAGTTTCAGGGAAAACAGAACTATTTAATTTTTTAAATGGCTAAATTATATTACCTTACTGAATTTACTATATTTAACCAATCTGAGGAATAATTTCTTATAATTATTATGACAAAAGATACATGTATTTAATTTTTGTTATAGCTATTTAAATATTTAGTCTACCTTTTGTCATTATTGTTATTTGTAATGACTTATTAAATATTAGGAAGTTTAGAGGTCTCTGGTAGTTCTAGATTTTAACTGCCCAAAACATTTCCCCCCCAATTTTCAGTTCTAGAACTATTATTCTTCCTTGTGGAGAATCTATTTCATGTGGTTTGGACAAAGGTAATTCCCACCCTCCCCAGGTCCAGAGATGGGCATGTGACTCAGTCTTGGTCAATTGCAGTATTCCATCTATGAGACTATACTGATTTGTTCATATGTGGACATGTTGAGCCAGGTTGAGCCAATGAAAATCATCCCTAATACGTTTTCCAGTAACACTTAAGATACATAATGCTCTTTTCTCTGAGGTTCCTAACATCCAGGATATACTAGGAATCATAAGTGGCCATCCTTGATACCTGGAAATGAGGCAAACTTAAAATAAAAGTGTTGCAAGACAAGGAATAACAAGTGCTGGAGAGGATGTGGAGAAAAATGAACTCTGGTACACTGCTGGTGGGAGTGCAAACTGGTACAACCACTGTGGAAGACAGTGTGGAGGTTCCTCAGAAAATTGGGAATGAAGCTACCATTTGACCCAGCAATCCCCCTTCTGGGGATCTACCCAAAAAACTTGAAAACCTTTGTCCACAAAGACTTATGTACCCCAATATTCATTGCAGAGTTGTTCACAGTGGCCAAAACATGGAAACAACCAAAGGTCCCTGTGACAGATGACTGGATAAAGAAGCTGTGGTACATATACACAATGGAATATTACTCAGCTGTAAGAAAAGATGAAATATTGCCATTTGCAACAAAATGGATGGACGTGGAGATCATCATGCTAAGTGAAATAAGCCAGACAGAAAAAACAAAGAACTGTATGACTTCACTCCTATGCTGAATATAAAACTGAAAGAAACAAAGGAAAAAAATGAACAAACAAATAACCCATGGACACAATCAATAGTTTAATGTTCATTTGGGAACAAGTGGGGCGGGGAGGGGAGAAGGGGGAGTGGATGTGAGAGGAGAGTTGGGGAGCTAAATATAAGGTGATGGAAAGAGAAGTCACATTAGGTGGTGAACTTATTATACAAGTTGGCAATGCACTCTAGAATTGTATGCCTGAAACCTATGTAATCCTTGCTAACAGATGTCACCTCAATAAGTCTAACAATAAAAATAAATTTAAAAAAATACAAGTGTTGCTGAGAGATAGGTAAATGATAGATAGATAGATAGATAGATGATATAGATAGATGACGAATAAATAGAAAGATAGAAAAATGGATAATGCCTCAATAACATGTTTTGAGCTCCTGAATTGGCTATGCCCAAACACACACACACACAAACTAATACTCATATATTTTCTTTTGTTGTTTCAACTGGTTCAAATAGGTTTCTGTTATTTATAATCAAGATTCCTTGTTTAATAACCTAGCTCTTTTTCAAACAATATATTACAGATGTTTTCCCCAGTGTGTTGCCTGTCTTTTGACTTTATTTATTGTGGTTTTGACTGCACAAACATTTTAAATTGCTTTTTACATAGTGCATCTGCTCATCATTTCTTTTTGTTTTCCATTTTCTACTTAAAAAAATACTTCTTATTCTTATTTTTTAATTAAGATCCTATTTATCTCCTATATCTATATTTTCAATTTAGACCTTTAGGAATCTGAAAATTAATTGGTGTGTGGTGTGAGGAAGATAATCCCATTTTTAAAAGTAGATACATTATATAAATGTGCACATATATGAGGGCTGTGCAGAAAAGTTCCAGCCATAAATGCCTCTATTTTTCATATTACATAGCTGGATACCTTCCAGACAGCCCTTGTACACATTGCAAGGTGATTATCTCTTATTTTTACTGGGTGGTGACATTACAAGCTTTTTTTCTTGGGTTTATTCACTTCTATTTTTAAATATTTCTATAATAAGTATGTCTTACTTTCATATTTTAAAAACACACTGTAAGTTACTTTTAAAAGGATCTATAAGAGGTCACATGGTCAGAATAAAATTTTCCTCTAAGTATATTTCATAGTGTCCAAATGTCTAGATCTATTTGTTCCTCTGCAACATGTCTAAGATATTCTAATTTCCCTTGAGACCCATTCTTTTTAGTTTATTCCCTATCTCATTGTGACACCAGCCTGTTACTCAAACCTAAAACCAACATTTTTCTTAAATTAAAAAATAAACTTACTTCTTCCTCTATGAAATATTTCAGGCACAAATGTATTAATAGCTGATATGTCACTAAGATGCAATCTTTTGTTGTTGCTTTACAATTATGGGCATATTACACTTCTAATAAATTTATTGTTGTCATGCTATAAATATCCCCTTCTGAATTACATGTGTGATATGGTAGTTACTTCTATATAAACAATTATATTCTTTTGTTGGAGAATACAGTGTATAACTCTCATGCAGGTTTTTCTATTTCTGCTTAAAAATCAAACTGAGTCTCAAGGAGAAAGATAAAATCATCCCAATTTATTAAAATCAATAATTAGAAAAATAATTTTGCCTGATTTATTTTATCTTCGATTTAAATAATGTTATTAAATTGTGTATTTTCTGATGTTCTCTGATGACAAGATAAATCTATAAATTTTAAGTTTCATCAAATTTAATTAGCAGTGACATTTTATTATTAAACTTGTTGGGGTGACATTGGTTAGTAAAATTATGCAGGTTTCAAGTGTACAATTCTGTAATATACCATCTATGTGTTGCATTGTATGTTCACCACCCTGAGTCAGTTCTCTTTCTGTCACCATATATTTGACTCCCTCCCTCTTTCACTTCTCCCTCCCTCTTTACCCTTCATTAACCACTAAAATATTTATTGTGTCCACGACTTTCTGTTTGTCTTGTTCCTTTGTTGTTTTCAGTTTTTATATCCCACATATGAGTAAAGTTATATGGTTCTTGACTTGACTTTTTCTGTCTGACTTATTTTGCTTAGTCCAGGGGTGTCCAACCTTTTGGCTTCCCTGGGCCACATTGGAAGAATTGTCTTGGCCACACATAATATACACTAACGCTAATGATGGCTGATGAGCTAAAAAAAAAAGTCTGTGCGTAATTTTGTAATGTTCTAAGAAAGTTTATGAATTCATGTTGGGCTACATTCAAAGCCCTCCTGGGCCACATGCATCCCATGGGCCACTGGTCGGACAAGCTTGGCTTAGCATGATTTATCCATGCTGTTGTAAATGACAGTATTACATCTTTTTTTATGGCTGAGTAGTATTTCATTGTGTATATATACCACATCTTTTTTATGACCCAGTAATCCCTCTTCAGGGTAATCTATCCAAGCTGCAGCATTTTAGATTTAAGTTAACTGCACATAAGTGATATGCCATTCTAAATAATTTATTCCATTCTAAAATTGTTATATCAAAATAATCTTTCACCTTCCTCTTACAAACACTATTTCTAAAAACCCGAAGTTCTACTATATGCACATGTTGCTTTGCAAAGTAATTGTGTAAGTTTTACTTTATTTTCTTGCCAGGTTATCTCTGATGGTCTATTGATGGGCTAGCCTTTGAAGTTAGGATTTATGAGATGAAAGTCGATATAAACATGAGATTGTACCAGTTTTCTAAGACAGATTGTGCCAGTTTGTAATGAATTCAAAAAAGTAAATACAGGGTTGGAATTAATATTTTATTCCCAAAAGCAATCCACAGTTGAGATGGTTGGCATTGGATAGATTTTTACAGAAATGTATAAACATTAAGACTTTGAAACCATATGAGGCAGAACTTTACTGATGACTTCAAAATGTTAACTTATCACTTAGAATGGATGCATGAAGCCAGTTGTAAGATAAATCCTTTTGGCAAAATATTCTAACATTTTGTTTTTATAGTAAACATGCTCTGAAAGAAATTTCCTAGATATGCATTGAAATCCCAAAACCTTCATTAATCTTTCTTAAGTAATTATTCTGCAAGAATTCCCTAAAGGTCACAAACTTTCATAAGGAGCCAAGATTCACATGAGAAGACCATTTCTGTCTTCCATACAGAAACTGTACTGGGTTCTAAAGTGGGACTCAAAAATCATACAGATTCATCAGCTCAGAATCAGAGCTACTCTTTAACCAGGAATACTATCTAAAACAAGACTGTTTTCTTTTACTTTTTTATAGCAGGAAGAAGAACAGACATGAAACATAACAGGAAGCTGTGTTACTCCAAAAATATTGCAGGATTGAATGACACGATAACCTTCATCAAACTTGGGACCGTGACACCATTCACATCTGACTGTGCTGCAATGAAGGAAATATTAAATCAATATTTAGTAAATTTCTAATACAGAAAAGATATTTTGTTGATGCTATGTAAGATTCAAAATAGTGGAAAATGTGGGCTTTATCATCATTGACCTTTACATCTAATTGAGGAGCTAAGACATATACAAGTAAACAATTAAATACTAAAAAATAAAGTACATATGGGTGTATAAAACAATCCTAGTTTTCTAAAACAAAAAAGTATAGATTCACAGTAAGAAAACACTCTAAATATAGGTCCCAAATAGAACACAGTAATTATTCTTGTAATCACAGAGAATTTTAAATTCTCTATGCTGTATTTCTGTATTTTCCAAATTTTCCATAATAAATATAAATTATATTTATAATTAAAAATAAATATATCATTATTAAAAATAAAAGTATTAACATGAACTAGTATAGGATTAGTATCCATATATATTTTTAAATGCTCACAAATCAGGTTTAAAAGACAGACATTAATCCATTAGTACATTAACATTGGCATATGAACAAAATATTTACAGAAGAAACCTGAGCATGCAGAGTTCATTGAGATGTAAAGCTTCTCACTCTCATTAGTAATCAGGAAATATAAAACAAAATAGCTAAGAAATATTATTTCACAATCATCAAATGTGCAAAATGTGAAAGTCAGACAATCCAAAGCTTAGTAAGGAAGAGACGTTTTTCTTTTACTTTGGGACTGTCACAGTTTCTTGGTGGAATATAATTTGGTATAATCACTTTAGAGAGCAATTGGCATTTTTTTTACTTAAGTAGAAGATGCACATACTCTATGAGCTAGAGGCACTTGCATATTTGCATAAGGAGATACCCTTTAAAATAATTATTGCTGACATTGTTAATAGTAAAATTGGAACCATTCCAAGTATTCACCAGCAAGAGAAAGAATAAATAGATTAGAAATATTCATTCTGGAAAATTATACAAGATAATAAAGTAGATCTATGTGTATCAATATGGATAAATAAATTTAAAAAGTTAAGTATAAAAACAAGTTAAAGAATGACATTTTGTGATATTCACATGATATGCAAAACATGAAAACTAATACTACCTGTTAGAGACTTTTTCTAACTAACGTCAACCAATTTTTCAATTTTCTGCAGACACCAACTGGGTGCCCTAAAACTCAATTCAATTCAATTTGGACACTCATTACCTGGAGTTAGTGGCAGACTCCACAAGTTTAAGAGCTCAGTCCCACAAGATTGTCCTTACGTCAGACGCAGTCGCAAGTATGGCCTCCCTAGGTTACCCATACTTCTTTTTGACTTGACTACAAATTAGGAATTCCCATGATGCCCTTCCTCAGGTTTAATAATTTGCTAGGAAAACTCAGAACTCAGGCAAATGCTATACTTACTACTAAGTTTATTGTAGAGTATACAAATGAATAGCCAGATGAAGGGAGGTCTGTAAAGGTCCTGAGTGCAGGAACCTCTGTCCCTATGGAACTGGAGTGTGCCACCCCCCCACATACCAGATACGTTTGCCGACTTGGAAGCTCTCCAAACTATATTTTCTAGGGGTTTTCATGGAAGTTTCATTATGTAGGTATGGTTGATTAAAAGATTGACCCTTGGCAATTGAACTCTATCTCCAGCAACTCTCTCTTACCCTCCCTAAGGTGGAGGGAGATGGAGTTAAGAGTTCCAACCTTCTAATCAAAGCTTGATCTTTCTGAGAACCAGCCCTCATCCTGAAGCTATCTAGGGATTACCCAAGAGTCACCTTGTTTATAGAAACTTGGGTAATGCTGAAAGGAGCTCATTACAAATAATAAAAGACACTACCATCACTCAGGAAATTCCAAGGATATTAGGAGTTCTGTGCCAGAAACTGGGGACAAAGATCAATTTTTTTTTATAGCACAGTCTTGTTTCTGAAAATATACAGATGTAGTAAAAGTAAAACATGTAGGGAAATTGTAATTATCCATTAAAAGAGAGTGATTAGCTCTGGGGAGGAAGCAAATGGAATTAAAGAAAAGCCAAAGGCAACTTTAACCATATCTATAAAATTTTACTTAAAAAAATAAAGATCTGAAGCAAATACAACAAAATGATAAGAATTTGATAAAGGTATTATTTTAACTATGTTCATTATATAACTATCATGTTTATATATATTTCACAGTAGAAAAGCAATATACATATGCTAAATTATTAAATGAATACTCGTAAAAGAAACTGTTTAGTTATGGTACATCCATATTAAACTGTGAGTCAGACTGAAGCTTTTGAAACTCATCCCATTGAAACAGAGAGTAGAATGGTGGTTGCCAAGGGAGACAGAAATGAGGAGATATTATAAACTTTCAAGTATAAGCTGAATAAGTTCTAAGGATTTAATGTACAGCATGGGGACTACAGTTAATAATACACTATTGTATTCTTAAAATTTGCTGAGAGTAAATTACAACAGTTCTTACCTTATGAAAAAAGAGGTAACTGTGTGAGCGGATGTATATGTATATAAAATTATCAGTTTGTATACTTTAAATATATGTAACACAATTTTGTGAAGAAACAAACCCCCCAAAACTGAAAACCAGTTTGAGGCTTTTGAAATAAGCTTCCTCTGGCTGGGAATTGCAAGATAGGAAAAAAATCAGACTCATCTACTGGGGCTCTGGAAATTAAACTTGTCAGTTTAAACTTGTCAAAGAGACTAACAAGAGAAAATACAGTTTAATGTTAGTACTGAACCCAATATATACTATGTTTTTTTCCTATGCATACTTACCTATGCTGATTTAAAAATGAAATTAAAATTATATTAAAAAAAAGAAAACTTTGGTTGAGCAGTTCACTCAAATTCTTGGGTAATGTTATCTCCAAAAATACCAGGTTTAGTTGCCTGAATTATTTCCTAATTTCTTCTGACAAAATATTTCTATTATCCTTTCCTTGAAAGTGATATCTTTTGAGAAAATATACTGTTATTAATAAAATTTACATGGAAAATTATTATAACAATGAATATAACAATGTTATCAAAATCCAAATATTTTTTGCACAATATAGTGAATTATGGAAGGCTATAAAGACATTAAAAAACATAGTTATTTTTAGTAGAGATGAATTCCAAGTATTAAGTACTATGAAGGCTTCTAGTAATGCTTTTGAAACTTTATACCTCTAATTAAACATTTCTATCATTCTCATGCGCAAGGAAGTTAAGATACTAATAAAAACCTATAAAGGGAATTCCCTGATGGTGTAGTGGCTTAAGGCTTCGGCACTGGCGCTGTCAATGCTGCGGCCTGGGTTCGATTCCCAGTCAGGGAGCTACCCACATACCAAAAAGAAAAAAAAAAAAAAAAAAAAGAAAGAAAGAAAAAAAAAAACAACCTATAAAACATGAGTCTTCTACTGGCCCAACTCTCAACAAAGTTGTATATGCTCTGTCTGACTGAGGTGATACAATGCAAATAGATAGAAAGAGTAAGGCAGAGGCAAGGAGAAGTTGTAGAGGACAAAAAAGAAATAACACAGCTTCTAAGTGATAGGGCCAAAGCCACTGGAGGAGCAGCAGAAGCTGAGCTTAGAGCGGTTCAGGCGCTGGCATTGTGCAGTGCCTGGAGAGCTGAGGTGTAATCCAGAGAACTCAGCAAAAGTAGTACTTAGGAGATAAGCTAGAAATTCATGATCAAAGCCAAGGTTATACTTTAGAAGATGAGAGTGAAATTGGGTGACTCCTCCTTCATTGTTCCTATTTTTATTAATATCACCATAATCTTTGATGATTTTTTTTAAACCCTTGGTTAGTTTTACTCTTCCCTCTCTTACTTGCCCCATGCACTTAGGTAACTGTTGAGTTAATTTTACTTTAGTAATTTGACTTGTGTCATTGCCCTACTACTTTGGTTTAATCCTTCCTTACTATTCACAGACAACAGTATTTTAACTGACCTCCAGCCAAGATTCCCCTACTCTAGTCCATCTTTGATGCTAATGCCAGGTCTGCTCATGTTGCACTCAAGGACTCCCACGACCTAAAAAGAAACTCCCAGTGCATTCAATAATCTCCATTCACTAGCTCCAATTTTCCTTTTCAAACTTACATTTTGCTACCCTTTATAGATGTTTTGTTCTGGGTGAACATTCATTTTTCTTTTTGCAACATACCTATTTTTTATTCAACTTTGGTTCATTTCCCCATTTTGTTCCCTCTTCCTGGAATATCCCTTGAACACCATAAATAATTCCAAATATATACATTATGCCCATCCTTTGAGATCCTTCTCAAAGACCATTTCATTTCTGAATCTTTTTTCTGTTTTCCCAGCAATTATAATTGCTCCTTCTTTAGCCTCTCCTTTTTTAATTCATTTGTGTCACTCTATTTACATAAAAACACATCCTTGTAAAATTTTCAAACAATATAGAATTATACAGAGAAAAACACAGAATTTCCCCTTTATTCTTCCCTTCAATCACTCTAATTCTTCTCTCCAGAATATCTAAAGCTTATAGTTTGAGTTTTACCCTCTAGCTTTCAGACTCATGACAATTCTTTACATAAATAGAATCTCATGTGTGGATTTTCTCACACTCTGTCTGTGTGTGTAATTTCCTTTTCTGATTTAATAAAGCATCTTGGACAACTTTCTATGTTAATACATTTTTTTTCTTCATTCTTATTAATGGTATTACAATGTTCCACAAAATGAATACAACATTAACTCTTTATCACTTTTTCATTGATACCCATTTAGGCTGTAATTATCATTCCTGTCCCTACCTTTTTGTTCATATATAACTATTTTTGTAAGACAGAGTCCTAAAATTTAAATTTCTATTTTAAGGGGTAAGTATGATACTGTCAAATTTTCTTTCTCAAAGCTTTCACCAATTTACAATGCAACCAATGGTACATCATAATCCTGTTTTGAATATCCAGTGCCAACACTAAACATCAATCTTTTTAATCCTGATAAAACAGGTAAATAAAAAATTTATTGTTGTTATATATATTGCAGTTCCTTGGTTACTGGTGTGATTTAACATAATTCATGTTTATTATCTATCTATATATTGTCACTCATGAACTGCATATGCATATTCCTAGCACTTAAGCGCTTTTCTATAGGTTGTATCTTTTCTTACTGATTTGTGGGAAATACACATATATGTTTCAACAGTTACAAAAATTTCAATATCTTTTTTCAGTTACTAGCTTGTCTCAATTTCATGGATGGTGTCATATTGAGTGAAAAAACTTTTATCAAATTTATGAAACTTTGTTTTACTGTTATATTTTTTGTGTTTTATTTAAGGTATCATTTTTTACCATGGAATCATACAGAGAGTCTCCTATACTTGCTTGTAAAGACTTTGGAGTTTTACTTTTCATATTTAAAACACTAATTCAATGGGAAATGTTCTTGTATATGGTAGTGACATATGCATAGCAGAGGCTCTTTAATGATCTTCAGTTTCACCACAAGGTGTTTTACATAGCATGCTTAGAGCTTTCAGTATCTGTGAAATTACATCTTTCATTACGTCTGAGAGTTTACAGTCATTATCTCATTGAACAATGATTTCCAACACTCTCTCTATTTTTACTTTCTGGGACTCTAAGTGTATGTTAAATCTCCTTTACTTCCTGTCTGCAAATACAGAAAACTTTCTTCAGATCTCTCTTCATGTGCATATAATTGTCTGTTTAACCCATGCACTGAGTTAATTTCAACTATTACACTTCTTAGTTTCTAGAATTTCATTTCATTTAAAATTATTTTTCACATTTGCCTGCTCATATTTGATGGCCTTTTTTGTTCCTTAAGCATTTTAAAAATTATGTTTCATTTCTTTAAATACTTAAAGTAGCTATTTTATATTCTGCAAATAATTCTAATATGTTAAATCCTTGGAAACAGATAATATGTATATCTGTTGATTGTTTTTGCTGACTTTTACTCTTGGCAGCTGATTTCCTTGTGTACTTGGTAATTTCTTTAAATAATGAAATAATATTAATTTGAACTTAATTTTTGGGAATCTTCAAAGACCAAATTAAGGATATTTCTCTTAAAAACATTTGTGGTGATTCAAATCTCTAGGTCTCATATCTGTTTATTACTCGCTAGTTAAGTTCTAATTATTTAAGATTATTGTTTTTGTCCTTGGAAACTTTTTTGCTTTCTCATGTGCATTTGAATTTCAGGAGCATTGATATTTCAATACATTAAAATTGGAAACTTCAGAGACTCATTTTTTTTTATTAGTAGATTTTTAATCACCTTTTTCAATTTCTCCAATGGTTTCTAGTCTGTTAAGATTTTATGCTTTTTATTGAGTAAATTTGGTAATTTATAAACTCCTAAAAAACATTTTGCTAGGCAAACAGCAAATATTTGTTAAATTGATAATGCAGGCACTGGTGCTCAGTACTTCAGTAAAAATAGTTTTATACCAACTGAAAGAAATGAGAGAAAAGCCTGAGGTGGCTGAAAGTGTGTGGGGTTTAAAAACCTTAGTACTGCCCTCTTCTCTGCCCCAGCAACTTCGCCACTTCGAATCGTCGTCCAAGGGCCTGTGCGTTCCCTCCTGTCCTTTTCCAGTTGTGGGTCAGACCGAGACGAGCCGGGCTGCCTGGGCGCGGCCGCTGACCATGGCGGCCCTCTTCAAGAAGAAAATCGTGGATGATGTAATAAAGGAACAGAATCGAGAGTTACGAGGTACACAGAGCGCTGTCAGCAGAGATCAAGCAGTGTTAGAGAAACAAGGAAAACAGCTGGAAGTAGAAATTAAGAAAATGGTAAAAATTGGTAATAAAGAAGCTTGCAGAGTTTTAGCCAAACAGCTTGTACATCTACGGAAACAGAAAACAAGAACTTTTGCTGTTAGTTCAAAAGTCACTTCTATGTCCACACAAACAAAAGTGACGAATTCCCAGATGAAGATGGCTAGAGCAATGTCTACTACAGCAAAAACAATGCAGGCAGTCAACAAGAAGATGGATCCACAAAAGACATTACAAACAATGCAGAATTTCCAGAAGGAAAACATGAAAAAAATGACTGAAGAAATGATCAATGACACACTTGATGACATCTTTGATGGCTCTGATGAAGAAGAGGAAAGCCAAGATATTGTGAATCAAGTTCTTGATGAAATTGGAATTGAAATCTCTGGAAAGATGGCCAAAGCTCCATCAGCAGCCCGAAGCCTGCCATCAGCCTTCACTTCAAAGGCTACAATCTCTGATGAAGAGATCTAATGGCAACTCAAAGCTTTAGGAGTAGACTAGTCCAAAAAAGCCATAATGTTTTGCCTATAATTATTTAGTATATACCAGGCACATTGCAGATTCCTTTTACAAATTGCATTTATTTTACAAAAAAATGAAGACCATGAGTGAACAGTTGTTTCCTAAACCCACGGCTGTATTGAATCTTTTTTTTTTTTTTTTTTTTTTTTTTTTGTATGTTGGTATTTCCCTGGCCCGGAATCGAACCCAGGCCGCAGTGCTGACCGCACCAGCACCGAAGCCTTAAGCCACTACACCACCAGGGCACTCTGCATTGAATCTTTTGCCAAAGAATGACAACAATCTAAAAAGAGAACAGTTTGGATTTTAATTAGGACTGTTTAAGACTGGTGATTGTAAAAAGTTGACTTTCATGCATGGCATTAAGAAATTATATTCATGACTTAGTGTAGTTTATGTTCTAAATCTTTTTACACTGAATACAAAAATCTTAAATGCCACTAGGCACCAACTTGAAGAGTCTTGTAAAAATCCTGAAAGTCTGTCACTAATTCCACATATGTTGCTTGTCCTTCGTAAGTGATGTTTGTTATGATCATGGGCAACTCAGCTGCCAAATTATTTTTAAATAAGCTAAAAGAAGAGTGCTATTTAAATATGTATTAAACAAAAACCGTTAGGCTCTTTTCTTTATTTTTCCCTTTGGTAGGATATTCTCATCGGTGTTTATAACCTTTCAAAATGTGCTTGTTACTTGCCTTAAACAGTACAAACATTGTGCTCATTTTTAAATTAACTGAATTTCATTTTAAACTAAAACTGAGGCCTCTTATAAAAATTATCCAGTCTGTCCTTTGTAAAGATTATGAAAGTGAACTGAACATATTAGCAAAAACAAACACTTAATAACATTTCATAGTAATACAATGATATATTTTGGTCTTCCAAGAACTGAGGAGATTCTGTCCATTTGAATTATAATTTAATCTCTATTTAATTTTGAACTATAGTAATATGAATCCCCTAAATTGAAGCCATCATTCTCAATTAAGTAACACTACCATGAAAATACTTGACCTAATTTTAAAATTAAAAAGTAGCACTTTTTTTCTGGGTAAATAAACTACAACTTTGTCAGAAATTCCTGCCTAAATGTGTATTGATGTCTTACCAGTGTTTTTTAAGGTAGAGTTGCTTTGGTATTTAATGTATGCATACAAAGTGAGAAGAAATGAAGAGGCTGATTAGAGGTAGAATTTAGAATTAGGTTAGTTTTGAAAAATGATGTTGTAATATATGGGTTCTAGCACATCCCACCATAAAAATCCTGGAGGAGATCAGAGAGGTAATGTGGTTAATTTGGAATGATGGACATTTTGGCCTAATATGAAAATATAAATACATTTTAGACCTAGTATACATGGATTGGTGGAAAGACCTAGTATACGTGGATTGGTGGAAAGAATGAAAAGCTAAATGATATAGTTTATAATCTATAAACCATTTTATAAAGTTCAAAGATAAGGTTCTATTATTGGTAGTATTAAATACCATTTAACCTAAACATTGATGGATCAAAAGATTCTACTGGATTATGGAAATATTAACCCATAACTTGTTTTGATTCTTGGATGTACATAGTAATGCCAACTAACTTTACTTTCTTGTTTGCATATGGGGCTTTTGTTTTTAAAAATTATTTTGTTAAAAAAGTTCCAATAAAGGATTTATTGTTGTTTTTTTTTAAAAAAAAACAAACAAACCCTAGTACTGAGATTAGGCAATGATTCGCAGACTGGCTATTAATCTCTGAGGAAGAAAATTTGCTCTATGTATGTTTGCTCTATTCCTAGTCTCTATGAGGTTTAAATAGAATAAAGCATTTCCCTGCATAATGTGCTTGGGAATCTTTTTTTTTTTTTTTTACAATACGTTTTTAATGTCCTTAGCAATTTATAGAAAAGATTTATACTACAAACTGTATAGAATCAATGTTGCCAGCCACAACTCATCAATCTGTACCTCACATTAGATAACTTGAGAATATTAAAAGATAGGCTGAGTCCATTCTACATTATGCTGAAAGAGCTAGAAGAAACAATTTGAAGAAGTGTGTGTATGTTTTGGTGTGTGTTGTGTGTTGTGTGATGTGGTGTGATAGTGGTAGTGGTGGTGGTGCATGTGGTAAAGCTATCATTTGAACCTGTAATGGAGAACATTTTAGATGCTTAAAAGTGCGTTTTGGTTAGAAGGGCTTCAGAATTTGCTTACCAGTTTAGTAATGTTTGAATTTCTACTGGGATCACATCATAATATTTATGTAGATTATTTTTTAAAAAGAACAAAGAAGTAAGTTGAGTAAGATGCTGTGGACTGTTCAAACAATTTTCTCTCCAAAGACTAGGATGAGTGAAGTTATTCTCAAATAAGAGTTTTTTCAGGTTAAGCTTCAAAATTCCAGGTGGAAAAGAAGTCAGTTCATTCCCATCAACAATCAATTTTTTAAGTGATCTGCAAATAAAGGAAAACATACTTTAAAATGCATTCATGCAATTTCTAATCTGAAGTAAAATTGTCCCAGTGTTCCTGAAAATTGGTATAAAATACAAGCAACAATAAAACACAAATACTTAAATGTTTCTTTACAATCAAGAGAATTAACTTAAAAAACAACTGAACCAATATATTATTATGCAAAACAATGTATTTGTATGAATAGTGGAGTTAAGCATGTATTAATATTTTGGATGTTTGTAGTATATCATTACTACAGAAAAAGAAATAATCAAGAACAGCAAGACAAATATTATACTAGATAAACTATAATATGTGATAGTACAGTATAATGATAAAAGAAAAGAGTTTCTTTTCATAGACAAGTTGAATATCAACACATATCTTTTCATTTAAGCCCAATTAAAACAATGAAATTAACACTATCAAAATGTATTATGCATTATGTTGCACTTTGACTTTTCATCACCTGAGTCCCCCTTGGTTTTTACCATGTCAATTGGTTCTAATAACTCTTCCTCTTTTATTCAAAAAGGACCAACATTACTGATTTTTTCATTTTTTACCACTTGTCTTGATGATTTTTTTTTTTTACCACACTTATCTCCTTTGTAACTAGTGTTGGAAGCAATCAGATAAATATCTTTTCATGAAGGACATATAAAAGTCAAATCAAAAGTTGGTCTAACTTCTCAATTGTATTAGGAGTGAAGATTTTAATATAACCAACTGGCTATAAATCATACTTTAGGTAATAAGAAGGGTTAGGTATTAGATTTTAAAAAGATTTTAACAAATAAGCAACTGGGGGGCTATAGATTTTATTTGCACTTATTCACATCTCTTACCCACACACTTCTTTAATTATAACTTCTGCTGACAATATTAAAACATGGTCAAAGAAGGTATTTAAGACAGTAAGGCTAATAAGACTGTACCTCAGCTACTTATAGCTTCATGCCTCAACCACAGTTGAATACTTCAGTTCTCATAATCTGGAACGGGTGAGCCAGATCTCAGGCTCTGCTTTGGTTCCAAAGAAGAAAGCTCACATGGTCATTTATTTTTCCTCTATGGCATACACAATTTAGTGGTCAGAAACAGAATCCTATGGACAATCAGAATAAATGTTGTACAATCTAGGGAAATGCCACTGAGAGTCCCTAGAACAAGCATGGATGAGCCTTCCCTGCACTGGTTTATCTTAGAGGCCACACTAGTTTGGGTGCACTCTTTCTCTCAATGAGTTATGGAGGAGTGTAGTTATCTTTAGTAGGCTAAGTAGTCTGTAAAGCTAAAAGAACTCTGTGTTGAGACAGCCTTTGCATCTGAACATCCTAGGTAACAGAAAAATCTCCTCTCGTTATACCACTGATACTCCCTGTGCTCTGAATGTTACTCTGAGATTGCTATTTGACCAGAGCAAAAGACAGAGCAGGCAGTCAGAAAAGAAAAACAATCAAAACACACAGGACAGTGCTCCTAAGGCAAGCACTTCTTCACTTATCTGTCTGGGGACACAGATAAAAAGTTGAGGAAGCAGGGCAGAAGAAACAGTAATATTCAAATGCAATGGGTTCATGCATACACAAGCACAGTCTTTCTTAAACCAAAATACATGATATGTAAAACTAAAAAATTAAGTGGATCTTCATACAGATCTGAGTTAGAGACAAAGACAAAGTAGAAGAAATAGTTTAAATAGAGCAAAAATATTTTTTAAAATCATAAGGAAAAAATGTAGGTGCTGTGGAAGACAGATTCAGGAGATGTAACATGCAAATAATAGGTGTTTCATGAAGAGAAAGTAAAATAGATGGAAGAGGAGAGGTGATAATTAAACATATTTTTTTTTAACTCAGAAAGATGTTTGAGTAGGCTGATTTAAAAAATCTACTGGATCTGGTTTGAAAATGGTAGCATGAGAAGCACTCCTGGAAAATTCCCCTAGAAGTTACAACAAATAGAACAACTATAATTCAACAAAGGATCCTTAAGCAACACACAAACACAGCTAAGAGACCCACTCATCATATTGAAGTACCTACAGGCAGGTAAAGAGGGCAAACTGAGGAGGAAAAGGAAAGTGCTGAGATGGAGGCCATAGGTTCCTGCTTGGAACTCTTAGTTGAGGGAGAGAAGAGGGAGAAGGCAGTGGATGAGAATTTCAGACCTCACACAATCTGCAGAACAGAGAAAAGGAGGCCCAGAGGTGGGGGCTGTGAGACATCACGACCAAACCTCAGTTTAGTCCCAGAGATGTAGAGGTGGTGCTGTGAGACACCACAGCCCGAATTCACTCTGGTTCATGAGAGAAGGAGGGAGAGCAAGGGGACTATGAAAAGCTGCAGCTGACCTCACCCTGGTCAGAGGAAGAGAAGGAGTGAAATGGCTGCAAGTGTGCTTTTCTGCTCATGAGCAGTCCTGCCTGAATGATCAGTATATAAGATGGCTGATCCCAACACTCACATCAGAGACCTCAGGGCAAACCTAATACAGAAGAGTGTAACCCAGCACTTCCCTCACTGCCCTCAGTGCCAACAAAAAACAAAGACATAAAGCCTGGTCACCTTCCCCTATCCACCCTTCCAGATCTCTGCCTCCTCTGGATATTAGCAGTGAACCCCAGAAGACACTGTAGCAGTGAGTATAGGTTAAAAGAGCAGAATATCTACAGCCCCAAGAATCAGAAGACAGTTTCTGAGTGGCAGACACATTGCAGCTAGTTCCAGCAACAGGGAGGAAATAGTAGAGGCTAAACAGCAATAGGCTGACAGCTGCCATCATCCAAAACACAAATAGGGAGGGAGGGCAAGATGGTAACTGGAGTGGAGGTCCCTAAAGCCTCTCCCAGAAAACACAATTGAACGGCCTCCCAGGAGCCAAGAAAGAGGACCCTGAGTGACAAAACGGCAGCTGGGAAATCCGTGAATCACAAGTAAACACCTGAAGGTTGGAGACAGGGGGGTGAGCGGGAGAGAGGGAAGGGAGCAGAGATGGACTGCAACAGGACACGATCGCTGCTAGCTATCCGGGACCAGCACAGTGCAAGGGAGGGGGGAGTCCAGGAGGGAAAGCCCTGGGGGAGTTGGGCTTTGAAGAGGACCAAGTTTGGGAGCCAGCCTCTGGAACTTTTGAGTGGTAAAGGGCTAAGCGAGGACTCTGAACTGTAGAGATGACACCCCAGCTCTAGGCCCCCGGGGGACCCACAGTGCAGGCGCACGGCTCCTACACAGGGCTGCAGTTCCTGTTCGGGGCCTGCTGCAAAGGCAAACAGGCTGTCTCAGGTTGGGCCCACAGCTTTGGAATTATGGTGTTTGCACTTGCTGGCAAGCCCCGGGGTTCTAAAAGCAGTATGAGCCCTCAGACAGCTAGATGCTGAATCAGGGCTGGGAAATTAGAAAGGCGGATTTGATAGTTTTTGCCTGAGCCAGCAGAAACAAGCCTTGGCCCAGATTCCCTAACAAAGGGCAGAAGGCAGAGCCATCCTGAGAGTGCCTTTTGTTGGCCTCTCCCCAGGATATATGCACATAGCCTCCAAACGCAGCAGGAGATGGGAAACAAGAAATAAACAATCCCCCTCTCTCCCAAAACTTGACCCCCAGTACCATCTAATGTCTCCCCTACAGAAAGACACCACAAAATTAATAATCTGGGCTCCTGGGCACTACTACTGAATAAAACGCCCTCATGTTAAAGAGGAAGAACACAGCAGACAGGATGAATTCATCAAAAACCAAAACTCATCAGAAAGAACATGAATATTTTCCAGAAGACAGCTACTTAGACCTAGAAGTTTCTGAACTAAGAGACAGAGAAATTAAAGTAGCCTTTAAATCTAAAGGCTCTGAGAGAAATGAAATTATACTGGGAGAGGACCGTGGCTGAGAAGAACAACATAAAAAAGGAGATGAACAACACAAAAAAGGAACTCTGTGAACAAAAGGAACAATTTAACAAAGACATTCAAAACATAAGGAAAATCAAGATGGAAATGTGAGAAATAAATAATACAATAAAAGAAGTGGGAGATTAAATAACTGCCATAGGAAACAAGGCCAACCAGATAGAGGAAAGAATTAGTGATATCAAAGATCAGAACATGGAAACAGCTCAGAAAGAGGAAGAAAGGAAATACAGAACCAAAATGATTAAAAGAACTCTGCAAAAACTATCTGACTCCATGAGACAAAACAACATCAGGATAATAGGAATAGAAGAAGGGGCAGAGCAGTCTACAGAGAGCATACTCAAACAAATCATAGATGAGAAATTTCCAAACCTATGGAAAGATCTGGAACCTCAAGTTCAAGAAGAAAACAGGTCCCCAAGATACCTGGACACTAACAAATCTTCTCCAAGACATATGGTACTAAAGATGTCCAAAACTAAAGACAAAGAGACAATTCTCAAGGCAGCCAGGGAAAAAAGAACTATAACCTTTAGAGGAAAACCCATCAGACTGGCATCAGATTTCTCAGCAGAAACTCTGCAAGCTAGAAGGGAGTGGAATCCAATATTCAAAAATTTAAAAGAGAGGAACTTACAGTCAAGAATAAATTATCCAGCAAAATTGTCTTTCAGACATGAAGGTGGATTAAAGACATTCTCAGACACTCAGAAGCTGAGGGAATTTGCCAACACAAGGCCAGCACTCCAAGAAATACTGAAGGAGGCTCTTTGACCTGAAACAAAACATCAGGACAAATGGAACAAAGTTGGGGCAACAAGAAAGAAAGAAAGAAACAAACAAACAAACAAACAAATAAACAAACAAACAAACAAACAAAGAAATAATGGCCACAGGAAATACTCACATATTGATCATCACTCTAATGTTAATGGACTGAACTCACCAATAAAAAGACACAGAGTAGCAGACTCGATTAAAAAACAGAACCCATCGATATGCTGTCTCCAAGAGATACACCTCAGCCATCAGGACAAACACAGACTCAGAGTGAAAGGATGGGAAACAATACTCCAAGCAAATGGTAACTAGAGAAAAGCAGGAGTTGCCATACTGATATCTAATGAAATAAACTTCAGGTTAAAAAAAATAGTAAAAGACAAAGATGGACATTACATAATGATAAAAGGCACAATGCAAGAACAAGAAGAGTTGACACTAATTAATATATATGCTCTCAACCAGGATGCACCAAAATATACAAAGAAACTACTAACAGATTTGAAAGGACAAACTGATGAATACACAATCATTGTGGGAGACTTAAACACCCCGCTAACAGCCATGGACAGATCATCCAAACAGAAAAGAAGTAAGGAAATAACAGCTCTAAATGACACATTACAGCAATTGGACATCATTGACATTTACAGGACACTTTATCCAGCAAAAAAGAGACTATACCTTCTTTTCTAGTGCACATGGAACATTCTCAAGGATACACCACATGCTGGGACACAAAAGTAGCCTCAGCAAATTCAAGAAGATCGAAATCATAACAAGTGTAGTCTCAGACCAAAAAGCTTTGAAATTGGAGATCAACTGTAAAAGGAAAACAGGAAAAACCACATATACATGGAGATTAAACAACAGCTTATTAAAAAAGGACTGGATAAAAGAACAAATAAAAGATGAGATTAAAAAATATATAGAAACTAATGACAATGAAAATACAATGTATCAGAATTATTGGGAAACAGCGAAAGCCGTAGTAAGAGGGAAATTTATATCACTACACGCCTATCTTAAGAAACAAGAAAAACCACAAGTAAACATCTTAACATTCCATCTTAAAGAACTAGAAAAAGAAGAGCAAACACAACACAAAGTCAGCAGAAGGAAAGAAACAATAAAAATTAAAGCAGAGCCAAACCAATTAGAGAACAGAAGGACAATAGAAAGAACTTAATATTACGAAGAGCTGGTTCTTTGAGAAAGTCAACAAAATTGACAAACCCCTGGCTAGACTAATCAAAGGACAAAAGGAAAGGACACAAATAGCCAAAATTAGAAATGAAAGGGAGAAATTACCACTGATACCACAGAAATACAAAGGATTATAAGAAAATATTATGAAGGACTTTATACCACTAAATTTAACAACTTAGAAGAAATGGACCAGTTTCTAGAAACTTATAGCCTACCTAGACTGAACCAAGAAGAACTGGATAATCTAAATAGACCAATCAATAGCAACGAGATTGAAATGACTATCCATAATCTCCCTAAAGGCAAAAGCCCTGAACCAGATGGTTTCACCAACGAACTCTACCAAGCATTCAAAGAAGAATTAATGCCTATCCTCCTCAGACTCTTCCAAAAAATTGAAGAGGAAGCAACACTTCCTAACTCATTCTATGAGGCCAACATTACCCTAATACCAAAGCCTGGCAAGACAACACAAAGAAAGAAAACTATAGACCAATATCTCTGATGAGCATAGATGTAAAAATCCTAAACAAAATATTAGCCAGTAGAATACAATAATGCATCAAAAGGATCATACATCATGATCAAGTGGGATTCATCCTGGGAGCACAAGGGTGGTTCAACATATGAAAATCAATCAATGTGATACACCACATACAAAAATCAAAGATAAAGACCAATGGTCATTTCAATTGATGCAGAAAAAGCTTTCGACAAGTTACAACATCCATTTATGATGAAAACACTAAATAAAATAGGTATAGAAGGAAAGTATCTCAACATAATAAAGGCAATATATGACAGACCCTCGGCTAACATCTTACTGAATGGGGAAAAGCTGAAACCTATTCCCCTAAAAACAGGAACAAGGCAGGGATGCCCCCTGTCACCACTGCTATTTTATATAGTACTAGAAGTTCTAGTCACAGCAATCAGGCAAGAGAAAGGAATCAAATGTATCCAAATTGGGAAAGAAGAGGTCAAATTGTCACTATTTGCAGATGACATGATCCTTTATTTTAAAAATTCCAGAGATTCCACCAGAAACTATTAGAAACAATAAATGAATATAGTAAAGTCACAGGATACAAAATAAATGTACAAAAATCAACAGCATTCTTATATACAAACAATGAATCCTCACAAAAAGAAATGAGGGAGTCAATTCTTTTTGCTATCACAACAAAAAGAATGAAATACCTGGGAATTAACTTAACAAAGAACGTGACAGACTTATACACAGAAAACTATAAGACATTTTTGAAAGAAATTGGAACAGACTTTAAGAGGTGGAAAAATATCCCCTGTTCATGGATAGGAAGACTTAACATTGTTAAAATGGCCATTCTGCCCAAAGCAATCTACAGATTTAATGCAATACTCATTAAAATCCCACAATCATACTTTCATGAAATAGGTAAAAGAATTATTAGATTTATAAGGAATCATAAAAGACCTCAAATTGCCAAAGCAATACTACATAAAACGAATAAGGCTGGTGGCATTACATTCCCTGACTTTTAGTTATATTACAAAGCATCAATAGTCAAAACAGCTTGGTACTGGCAGAAGAACAGAAATATAAACCAATGGAACAGAACTGAAAACACAGAAATAAACCCACAAAGTTATGGACAAAGAGTTTTTTATAAAGGAACCAAAAACATGCAATGGTGAAATGACAGCCTCTTTAGTAGGTGGTGCTGGGAAAACTGGAATAACATATGCAAAAGCATGAACCTGAGCTATGAACTCTCTCCATATACAAAAATGAACTCAAAATGGATTAAAGACCTTCATATCAGACCTGCAACAATAAACTGTATAGAGAAAAACATTGGCACTAAACTTATAGACCTAGGGCTCAAGGAAGACTTCATTAACCTTACTTCAAAGGCAAGGGAAGTAAAACCAAAAATAAATGAATGGGACTATATTAAACTAAAAAGCTTCTGCACAGCAAAAGAAACCATCAACATGGCAAAGAGACAGCCAACTGAATGGGAGAAAATATTTGCAAATAATGCATCAGATAAGGGTCTAATATCTAAAATATATAAAGAACTAATAAGACTTAACAACAAAAAAACAAACAACCCAATTAAAAAGTGGGCAGAAGAACTAAACAAACACTTGTCCCATGAAGAAATATAAATGGCCAGCAGACATATGAAAAAATTGTCTCATTAGCTATCAGGGAAATGCAAATCAAAACCACAATGAGATACGACCTCACATCTGTTAGAATGGCTATGATCAACAAGACAAGGAATAATAAGTGCTGGAGAGAATGTGGAGAGAAAAGAACTCTGGTACACTATTGGTGGGAATGCAAACTGGTACAACCACTATGGAAGACAGTGTGGGGGTTCCTCAGAAAATTTGGAGTGGAGCTACCATATGAACCAGAAATTCCACTTATGTGGATCTACCCCAAAAACTTGAAAACCTTTGTCCACAAAGACTTATGTACCACAATGTTCGTCCCAGTGCTGTTCACCGTAGCCAAAACATGGAAACAACCAAAGTGCCCTGCGACAGATGATTGAATAAAGAAGCTGTGGTACATATACACAATGGAATATTACTCAGCTATAAGAAAAGATGAAATATTGCCATTTGCAACAAAATGGATGGACCTGGAGATCATCATGCTTAGTGAAATAAGCCAGACAGAAAAATCAAAGTACTGCATGACATCACTTATATGCGGAATATAAAAACTGTAAGCAATAAAGAAAAAAGAAATGAACAAACAAATAACTCATGGACACAATCTATAGTTTAATGTTATTAAGGGACCAGTGGGATAGGGAGGGGAAAAAGGGGAGGGTGTGGGAGAGGAGCGGGGAAGCTAAATATAAGGTGATGGAAAGAGAAGTCACATTAGGTGGTGAAATTATTATACAACAAGTTGACAATGCACTGTGGAATTGTATGCCAGAAACCTATGTAAATCTTGTTAACAAATGTCACACCAAAAAGTCTATCAGTAAAAATGAATTAAAAAAAAACAAAACACAAAAACAAACAAATGAAAAACCGAATAGGTTGGTGCCTCTCCCAACAAATCCACACTCCCACCCTTCCTGACTGAAAGCAACTGAAGAGCTCAGGGCAGCTGAGACACATAGACATGTTAGTTTCTGGCAATAGGGGAGACACTGGGGATCCAGAGGCTCAGATCTCCATAGCCCACAACATCCTCCTAAGGGATGGCTCACTAAGACCAAGGCAGCCTGGTCAAAGAGAAGCCCACCTCACAGGAAACTACCCACAGCAAGAAAAAGAAATTATGCAAGGGAAAATAGAATTATAGCAATATTCATTTAAAAATGAAAAACAAAACAAGACAAAAAAACGTATTTGCTTCTACCAGCAGCAGTATCCACTCCTGTAAATGCCCCCCACCAAAAAAAACCAAAACAATTTTATAATAAATATGTATAATGAAGCTATCAAATCTACACAGAAAGAAAATAAAAAATCTCCAGAACTGCAAGTTAAACGTATAAAAATATATAATCTAAAAGACACAGAATTGAAGACTGCAGGTCTGAAAACACTCAGGCAAATCAAAGTGAGTTGGCTGAGCACAGAGAGGCGCTAAATGGTCTCAGAAAATATGTGAACAAAAGGAATACTTTAACAAACAAATTGAAACTATAAAAAAGACCAAATAGAAATTCTGGCAATAAATAATACAATGAATAAATGAAATAGTTAGCATAAGAAGCAGAGCTGACCAGATGGAGAAAATAATTAGTGACATCAAAGATAGAAATATGAAAATGTCACAGAAGAAAGAGAGGGACTTGAGAGTTAAAAGAAATAAAAGAACTCTACAAGAAATATCTGACTCTGCTAGAAAGAACAACATAAGAATAATGGGAATACCAAAAGAGCAGAGGATGAGATGGGCACAGAAAGTTTGTTCAAACAAATAGTAGGTAAGCACTTCCCAAATCTATGGAAAGGACTGGAACCTCAAATTCAAAATGAAAAGAGGAACCCTAACTACCTGAATTCTAGCAGATTCTCTCCAAAGCACAGTATTCTGAAGATGTCAAAAATCGAAGATAAAGAAGAATTCTCAAGGCAGCCAGGAAAAAGAAGACCATAACCTATAAAAAGTTCATCAGCCCTCTCAGCAGACACTCTTCAAGCCAGAAAGGAGTGGAATCCTTTATTCAAATTATTGAAAGAGAGAAATTATCAGCCAAGAATAATCTATCCAGCTAAGTTATTCTTTAGATATAAAGGAGTAGTAAAGACCTTTTCAGACATACAGATGCTGAGGAAATACTCTAGCACAAGGCTGGCATTTCAAGAAACACTGAAAAAGGATATTAAACCTGAAACAAAAAGTAAAAATAAAGAGATAAAATGAGATGACACCTTGCTAACAGATATCACCCCAATAAGTCTAACAATAAAAATGCATTGGAAAAAAATAAAATAAAATAAAATAAAAATGAGATGACAAAAACACAAAAGGGAAGGAAGTAAAGGTTTACATTTTTAAAAGGGAATATAGATAACAAGCATGCTTCAGAAAAAGGGCTACTGCATATATGAAACTTTTTTTTACATAAACTTAATGGCAACCAGTCAAAAAACAAAACAAAACAAAAAACAGAACTGAGACACAAAACAACAACAATAAAAAAAAGAAAGAAAGAAAAAACAGAGGAAAATATCATAGAACATCAAACTAAAATAACTGACAGAAAGAAAAAAGCAAAGAAGCAACAGAAACACCAAGGTACCAGAAAACAAAAGATAAATGGTTATAAAAAATCTTCATACATCAATCATCACCCTAAATGTAAATGGACTAAACTCACCAATAAAAAAGCACAGAGTAGCAGGCAGGATTAAAAATCAAATACAAACATACACTGTCTCCAAGAGACACATGTAAGCCACAAGGGTAAATACAGACTCAAAGTGAAACGGTGGAAAACAATACTCCAAGCAAATGGCATCCAGAGAAAAGCATGTGTAGCCATAATTATATCTGATGAAAGACTTCAGGATAAAAAGGTAATAGGAGACAAAGATGGACATTTCATAATGGTAAAGGAAACATGACATTTATTAACATATATGCCCCCAATTAGGAACCACCAAAATTTACAAAGAAACTACTAACAGAACTAAAAACAAAAACCAAAACAAAAAACTGACAAAAACACAATTATAGTAGGGGACCTAAACATCATGTTGACATCCATGGACAGATTATCTAAAGAGAAAATAAATAAGAAAATTTCAGGTTTAAAGGATACATCACAGCAATTGGACATAACTGACATTTACAAGACCCTTTATCTTACAACACAAAACCATAAATTCTTTTCTAGTGCACATGGAACATTCTCAAAGACAGACCATATGCTGGGAACCAAAATGGGCCTCAGTATTCAAGAAGATTGAAATCATACTAAGTGTATTATCAGACCACAAAACTTGGAAATTAGAGATCAATTGCAGAAAGAAAGCAGAAAAAAATCATACATACATACAAGTTAAACATGTTATTTTTAAATAATTGAATCAAAGAAGAAATAAAAGAAGAGATTAAAAATATAGAAACTAATGACAATGAAAATACAATGTATCAAAATTATTAGGATGCAGCAAAAGCAGTAAGAAGAGAGAAATTTATATCATTACAGGCCTATCTCAAGAAATGAGAAAAATCACAAGTAAACATCCTTTCTATCTTAAAGAACTAGAAAAAGAAAAACAGAAAAGACCCAAAATCAGTAGAAAAAAAGAAACAATAAAAATTAAAGCAGAACTAAATGAAATTGTAAAAAGACAATATAAAAAATAAACTCAACAAAGAGCTTGTTCTTTAAAAAAAATCAATACAATCGACAAACCTCTGACTAGGTTCACCAAAGAACAAAGAGAAAAGACACAAATAACCAAATTAGAAATTGAAAGGGAGACATTACAACTGATACCACAGAAAGGAAAAGGATTATAAGAAAATATTATGAAAGACTTTATGCCACCAAATTCCACAAGCTAGAATTAACAAGTTTCTAGACTCAAAGAACTGGATAATCTAAATACACCAATCAACAGTAGGAAAACTGTTATCCAATTATCCAAATCCGCCCCAAAGGCAAAGGCCCAGGACCACATGGTCTCACCAATGAGTTCCATCAAAAATTCAAAGATTTAATGTCTATCCTCCTCAGACTCTTCCAGAAGATTGATGTAATACTTCCCAATTCATTCTATGAGGTCAACATTACATAATACCAAAACCTGGTAGGAATAACACATAAAAAAAGGAAATTATAGACCAATATCTCTGATGAACACAGATGCAAATATCCTAAACAAAATATTAGCAAATAGAATACAACAGTGCATTAGAAAGATTATACACCATGAGCAAGTGAAATTTATCCCAGGAGCACAGGATGGCTCTACATACACAAATCAATCAATATGATATACTACATAAACAAAATAAAAAATAAAAACCATATAATTATATCAATTGATGCAGAAAAAGCATTTCATAAGATACAACATCTATTTGTGATCAAAACACTAAATAAAATGGGTATAAAAGGAAAGTACCACAACATAATAAAGGCCATATATGACAAACTCTCTGCTAATATCATACTGAAGAGGAAAGCTGAAGCCTATTCTCCAAAAATCAGGTAAAAGACAGGAATGTCCCCCTGTCACCACTGCTATTCAACATGGTACTGGAAGTTCTAGACAGAGCAATCAGGGAAGAGAAAGAAATAATAGGTATCCAAATTAGGAAAGAAGAAGTAAAATTGCCACTTTTTGCAGATGACGTGACTTTCTGTATAGAAAATTCCAAAGTCTATACCAGAAAACAACTAGAAAAAATAAGCAAGTACAGTAAAGTTGCAGATACAAAATCAACGTACAAAAATTAATTGCATTTCAATATACCAACAAAACTTCAGAAAAAGAAATGAGAGAATCACTTTTGTGATTGCAAAAACAAACAAACCAACCATAAAATACCTGAGAATTAACAAAGAATATAACAGACTTATACATGCAAACTATAAGACACTATTAAAAGAAATTGAAGAAGACACAAAGAAATGAAGATATATTCATGTTCATGGATTGGAAAACTCAACATTGTTAAAATGGCCACATTACCCAAAGTAGTATTAACACAATTCCCATCAAACTCCCACAGACATTTTTTCAAGAAATAGATTTTAAAAATCAGATTCATATGGAACCACAAAAAACCTCAAATACCCAAAGCCTTTCTACATAAAAACAATAATAATAAAATAAGACTAGGCATTACCCTCTTCGATTTCAATCTATACTGCAAAGCATCAATAATGAAACAGCTTAGTATTGGCAGGAAAACAGACACACAAACCAATGGAACAGAATTAAAATCTCAGAAATAAACCTACAAATATATGGACAGATAATTTTTGACAAAGAAGCAAAAAATATACAACGGGGAAAAGAATGCTGCTTCATTAAATGGTGCTGGGAAAATTGGAAAGCCATATGCAAAAGAATGAATCTGAACTGCTAACATTCACCATATACCAAAATTAATTCAAAATGGATAAATCTGAAATAATAAACTGTAAAGAAAAAAACACTGGTACTAACTTGTATACCTCAGGTACAGGGAGAACTTCATGAATGTGACTTCAAAGGCAAGGGTAGAAAAAACAAAATTAAATGAATGAGACTATATCAAATTAAAAAGCATCTGCACAGCAAAAGAAACCATCAACAAAGCAAAGAGGCAACCCATTGAATTGGAGAAAATATTTGCATACATTGCCTCTGATAAGGAGCTAACACCTAACATATATAAAAATTGATATGATTCAACAACATAAAAACAAAAAATCCAATTAAAAAATGGTCAGGGGACCTGAAGAGACACTTAACTCAAGAAGACATACAAATGACCAACAGATATATGAAAAAATGTTCCACTTCATTAACTATTAGAGAATTACAAATCAAAACTACAATGAGATACCAACTCACACCTGTTAGAATGGCTATTATCAATAAGACAATGAATAACAGGTGTTGGAGAGGATCTTAGAAAGGAACACTCACACAATGCTGGTGGGAATGCAAATTGGTATAACCACTATGGAAGACTGAGTGGAGGTTCCTCAGAAAATTGGGAATGGAGTTACCATATGACCTGACAATCCTTTTATGTACCCACCCCCCAAATTTGAAAACCTTAATCTGCAAAGACTTATGGACCCTGATGTTCATTGCAGCACTGTTCATGGTGGCCAAGTCATGGAAACAATCAAAATGCCCTTTGACAGATGACTGGCTAAAAAAGCTGTGGTACATATACACAATGGAAAATTACTCAGCTGTAAGAAAAGATGAAGTACTTCCATTTGTGACAAAAATAGATGGAACTTGAGATAATCATGCTAAGCAAATTAAGCCAAACAGGCACAACCAAGAACCATATGACTTCACTCATATGTGGAATATACAACTGAAACAATAAAGAAACAAAAACTCAAGAACACAGGCAGTACTTTAGTGATTACCTAAGGGTAAGAGGGGAGGAGGGTGGGAGAGGAGGGAGGAGGAGTCAAATATATGGTGATGGAAAGAGAACTGACTCTGGATGATGCACACATACTACAACACATAGATGATGTACTATAGAAGTGTATACCTGGAACCTATGAATTTTTGCTGACCAATGTCACCCCAATAAATTCAATAATAAAAAGAAGATGAAATATTGCAATTTGAGACAAAATTGATAAATTTGAAATCATCATACTAAATGAAATAAGCCAGACAGAAAAAAATCAAGAACCATATAACTTCACTCAAGTGTGGGATATAATACTGAAAGCAATAAAGAAACAAAAACTCATGGACACAATCAATAGTTTAGTGGTTACCAGAGGGTAAGGGGGAAGGTGATAGGGAAGGAGGGAGGGGATATCAAACGTATGGTAAATGAAAGAAAAACTGACTCTGGGTAATGAGCACACAATGCAACATATACATGATGTACTGTAGAATTGTATACCTGAACCTTGTGTAATTTTTTCTAACCAATGTCACCCCAATAAATTGAACAATAAAAAATATCCACTGAATTCCAAGCAAAACAAGTGTAATACCATGATTTATAAGGAATATATAGTTGGAATGGTGGTGTAGATAAGTGCTATGCTTGCCTCATCCCATGAACACATAAAAATTACCATGAGTAATTGAAAAATCAACCTGGAGAACCATCTCACATCTAGCTGAACGGAAGTTTTATAAGTAAGGATATAAGAAAGAAACCACATTAAAATTAGTAAGAGAGGCAGAGACACAAAACAGCCTGGCCCCCAAACTCCATGTGGTTAAAAATCAGGAGGGATATCTCAGCCACAGAATTTCTTCATGAAGGAGCATAGGACCCCAACCCCATACCAGGCTCCTCAACATATAGCTGTAAAAACCAGTGGAGATTCTGACTGTCCATGTAGGATGGAAGGCTGTGGGACACCTGAAGTTCTCGTAAAGGGACTACACACAGATTCTCTCACTTGGAGGTACTCACCCTGGGCTCTGCCAGAGAGACAGTGACTCTGAAGACATTAGAGACATACAGAAAAAGACCGAGTTGTGCATCTTTCGGGTGAAGGCTAGAGAAACATAAACTATTTTTGCTGTGCCGGGTCTTCCTACCACAGCTGGCAGGGGACACCATCTTTCCTGTGTTGAGCCCTCCCTTTATGTCCATGGCCAAATCTGAATTTGAAATGGTCTGGTGAGCTTTGCTTGCTCCACCTTGGTGACTCACCCAAATTTGTACCATAGGAGGTTTTATTAGTGGTAGAAACTTAAGGCAGCTAGCAGGTTGCAACAGGCCTTGTGGGGTCCTGGAGTTTTGTGGAGTTACACTACACCTGGCACTGGTGGAAGCCATCCTTAGTTTGTAGCATGGCCTCTCCCACATGCCTTCAGGTCAAGCACAGACAGTGACCAACCATGGATAACTTTGTAACTCCTACCAGGTAGTCCATGGCCTGTCACAGGCAATGGCCAACCTTGGCCTACACTGAAGACCCTTCCAAGAGTCCCCAGAACCAACATACTTGTAAGTTGGCTTCTGACCACAGCAGAGCACCACCCTACTAAGCTCCACAACTGGCATACCCAAAGGGCAATCTCAAAGGTACCAGAGCCTACTGGCCCAAATCTTGCTCCATGGGGTAAGCGCCCAGTACAGCAGCCTATAAGCTGTAGATGTAGCCAGACCCCACAGCCAGTCAGTCTTAGGGTCCATCCCACCCAATGATGTGCCAATAGCAATGAAAGTTCAACTACAACAGGAAAACACACACAACCTACAGAAGGAACACTCCTGGAGCACCCAACACAAGTGACAAGGGAGACTGTGCTACTGGGTCCCACAGGACACCTACTACATAAGACCACAAGGCAAGAGGGGGAGACATAGCAGATATACCTAATTAAAAAAAAAAACACACAGAGAGGCAGCCAAAATGAGGAAACAAATATAGCATCCCAAATGAAAGAACAGAAGGAAACTCCAGAAAAAGAACAAAATCCAATGGAGACAAGCAGCCTACAGAGACAGAGTTCAAAACACTGGTTATAAGAATGCTCAAAAGGAGATGAAACAAGAACAGTAAGCAATAAAAGAGTAGTAAGCAATTAATCTCAAAATGCATAGCATTAAATGAAGAATGAAAATGCTTGTGAGAACTAATTGCTAAATAAATATTCTTTAAATAAAGAGATATGATGCAAAAGAAAATGCCAATGAGAATCTGAAATAAAAATTCCTAAAGTATCTCAGCAAAACCTAGAATTAGATAAGATTTGGAAAGAAAGTGATGATGTATTATAGAATTGTACACTGGAAACCTACATAATTTTACTAAGCAATGTCACCCCAATGAATTTAATAAATTTTTTTAAAACTGAAAAAAAACAGCAGAAAAAGGAAAGTATTCTAAAGGTATCGACTATTGATGAAATGAAGCAGTGAGGACACAGATCACCATTGTGGAGGAAGTACCTTTATTTTTATTTTTATAAAATATTAAAAAATGTATTTATTTATAAGTTTTGGGGAAAGGGAAGACAGCTATTAATATACAGGGAAAGTACAATAGAGTTCCAAAAGTAACAAGGAAGAAGAAAGAAAACAAATAACATTTTGAAAAAAAAAAATTACCAAAAAAAATACATATATATAAAATGGAAGGAAAAAAATAAATATATCAGCCATAACACATGTAAACAGAATGAATTCCTCTATTAAAATACAAATATTGTCACATGGGAAATTAAATTGGTGTAAATATTAGAAAAGTAGAGTAAAAATGTCTAATTTTATTGAAGATAAGATTATGCTTTTTCAAAAAACAAAGAAGATCTAGTGTAACTCAACCAGAACTAATAAGATAATTTGGTTGCATAAATTGATTTTAAAAGAGTGTAAGGAAGTACATAGCTTTTCTCTCTATTCTGTACTGGCAATATTAAGCTAGAAATAAAAGAGAAAATATTACATTCACAGTAGAAACACAATTATAAAATACTTAGAAAAGTTAGTAAGGAAAATAAAGGACTTAATGTAAAATGAATAACAATTTTTATGAAGAAGATAGATCTTAATAAATGAAAAAATATACTATGTTTTAGGACAAAAAGATTTATTATTATCAAACTGTAAATTCTTCAAAATTTATATGTAAAATCAAAGCAATTCCAGTTGAAAATCCCAACTATGTTTTTATGTGTTTTGGGTGAGAAGGAGCTTGGAATTATATCAAATATATTCAAAATAACTATCTAAAGAAAATAGTTAAGAGAAAAATATTTTTTCTCTTGAAAAATTGAAAAATAATTTTCCTACCAGTTATTAAAAATTATTCTAAGGTTATAATCAAAGTAGTATAGTACTGACCTAGAAGGACATAGATGAACTTCAGAGACTTTTTAAAATTTAATGTGAAAAAGAATTGAAGCTTAGCATTAAAATTGCTGTGCCTTATTAGCATCTTGTGTATATATTGCCTTTCCCCCCCTCAAAAAAAACTGTTAAGAACTACAGGTGCACACATAAAAAATGGACAAAAGTAGCTTGCCATTCTATTAAGTAGATATTGGTATCATTTTTAAAATAACTATGTTTTAAAAAATACTGTACACCAGTCATTCAAATTGCATTTTGGTAAACTTTATGCTTCACATATTATAGTTTATAGCTATAAATAAATAAATGAACTCAATTTTCTCCATCACGATCACCAAATATATCCTTAAGGGGCATATGACTTTGTGTGTACTTACTACTTTCAAAATACCTGAGTTTTTGGATTTCATTTGGAATAAAAGCAACACTATTGTAGGAAATATCAAGTTCCTCAAGATGGGGTAAAGAAAATAACCTTAAATAGAAATAGAAAATAAATTGTAAATTTTTATTTGTCATTACTTGGTATAAATAAGAATTAAATAATTGAGTAAATAGGTAGAAGTACAGAAAAGCTAATATTTTTCTAAGATATTGAAATTTATATAGAGTTTTTTACATTATAAATGGTATAATTACAATAAAATTTCCTAAAAATTATTTACCTATCCTGTAAGACTGGTTTGAAATGTTTGGAGTAGACAAAGCCCTACCTAGAAAAAGCCACCTAAGAAATTCCTAACAACATTTAGATATATTTTTTCCTTGGTTGATGTATTAGTGCCTTAGAGGTGAAATAACAAACTACCATAATCTGGGTAGTTAAAAACAATAGAAATTTATTCTCTCACAGTTCCAGAGGCCAATAGCCTGCAATTAAGTTGTTGGAAAGGTCAGTTTCTTCTGAAGGCTCTGAAGAAGTAATTATTCCTTGCTTTTCTCCTAACTTCTGGTGGTTGCCAGCAATTGTTGGTATTCCTTGAATTTGGCAGCATAACTACAATCTCTGCCTTTGACTGCATATTTTCTTCTTAAAGGGACAGCATTTATTTGATTTTGAGCCTATTCAAATCCAGTAACCACATATTAACTTAGCTAATTACATCTGCAAAGACCCTATTTCCAAATAAGGTCAAATTCTGAGGTTCCACATGGGCATAAATTTTTGAGAAACAGTATTCCACCCAGTGCAGTAGCATTAAGATTTTCCTAGTAAAACATCTTTGGTTTTCCTTTCCATTAAGCTAAGTATATAGTTGAAAGTAAGAACCAAAGAATGCAAAGACTGTAACGCAAAGAGCCTTTTGTGTCCTGGGCATTGGGAATGGGAGCTGCTTCTTCTTTTTTTTTTTTTTTTTTTTTTTTATATGTGGGTATTTCCCTGGCTGGGAATCAAACCCATGCTGCAGCGTTGACAGCGCCAGCACTGAAGCCTTAAGCCACTACACCACCAGGGAACTCCCAGCAGCTGCTTCTTGAAAACTGAAATTCAAGGGCTAAGTACAACATTCATCAAAATCTCTAGTAAATATTCCCACTTTATATATGCCATTCTCAAATACCTTTCTGTTTTTCATATAAAAGATGAAAAATTACTTACATGAATATTAACTAAAGCATCATGAGAACATTTCATTAACTTGTTACTGTCTTAGCGTGGCATATAGTGATCCTCATGATCTGGCTCCAAACTACTTGTCCAGCTTAGTTCTTTCACTCCACCCTATTCGCCTATACTTTAGCCTTTGTTAGCTTAAATTTCCTGAATTAGCCAGTTCTCATGTATTTCCAAATACTGAATGCAATTCACCCAAACTTGACTCTTTGATCAATGTCTTAATTTTTTAAGTCTTGGCTCAGGTATCACCTCATCCAGGGAACTCTTCCCAAATCTTCAGACTGGGTGAGCAGCCTGTCCTGTAATTCATTTTTTTAACCTCAGTCATGTTATGTAATAAATGCCTGTCTTCTAAATTGGGAGGTTCTAGAGGCCAAAGATTAAATTTTACATTTCTGTATATCCAATGCCTTGCACAGTGCCTAGTGCATTGTAAGTAAATTACAATGAAATAAAAAGAATGGTGACTCCAGTTAATTTAAAATTATTTGCTCTAAGGAAATATTAAGATTTAATGGAAAGCAGAAGAAATGCCTTTTCAATTTAATGTTTATCTCAGACTTCTTATTACCTCTGTAAAGAAAAGGTTAATATCATATGTTTTATTTTTCAGTTCAAAATTATGTAATTTTATTTCCTTGCCTCAGGCAATTTTAGAACCATTTTGTTTTTCTCTATCACTTCAGTACTAACAAACTGGTTCCAGACTTTCACAATTAATGATATAGTTCTGTTGACTGTGATGCTTTTTGTTTTTTAATTTTATTATATTTTTTTATTTTTAAATTAAAGTTGACATACAATATTATATCAGTTTCATGTATACAACACAGTAATTAAATGTTTATATGACTTATGAAGTGATCACCTCATAACTCTAGTATCCATCTAACACCATACATAGTTATTACAATACTACGGACTATAATCTCTATGCTGTACTCTACATGCCCATGACAATTTTGTAACTACCCATTTGTACCTCTTAATTCCCTCTCCACTTCACCCATCCTTCCACCAGACTCCGACTCTGGTAACCAACCAAATGCTCTCCGTATCTATAATCTTGTTTCTGTTTTTTTTGCTTCTCTTATTCTCTAGATTCCACATGTAAGTGAAATCATATGACATTTGTCTTCCTCTGACTGACTGACTTCACTTAGCACAATACCCTCTAGTTTCCTCTATGTTGTTGCAGATGGCAAGATTTCATTCTTTTTTTATGGCTGAGTGATATTCCATTGTGTACTGTATATGTATCACCTCTTCTTTGTTCATTCATCCATTAATGGACACTCAAGTTGCCTCCATATCTTGGCCATTGTAAATAATGCTGCAGTGAACACGTGGATGCACATGTCCCTTTGAAATAGCATTTTAAGTTTCTTCAGATAAGTACCCAGAAATAGGATTACTGGGTCCTCCTTTATTTCTATGTTTTAATGTCTATTTTGTCTGGTGTAAGTATTGCTACCCCAGCTTTTTTCTTTTTTCTATTTTCATAAATACCTTTATCCACCCCTTTACTTTCAGTATGTGTCTTTCACATACTGAAATGAGTCACTTGTAGGGTGCATATGTAAGGGTAGTTTTATCAGTCTGTTTTGTGCTAATAAAGTTTTGCAAATATGACATCGTTTTTTCATTTTCTCCTCCCTTTGTAACTTTTGATCAAAGTTGGCAGTGTTTCTGCTGGTATAAAAAGTTTAAGAATCTTGGGGTTTTTTCTGTGTATGTTATGGGAATTCATTCCATGGGACGTAAAGCTTGTCGGAGACAATCCTATGTCTATTTTTAGCTTTTGCTGAAATGGGTTAGGCCATAGACTACTAGTCATCATTAAAAAGAAATGGAATACTGATGAATACAACATGGGCAAATCTCAAAAATATTATGTTGAGTGAAAGATACCAGACAGACAGACACACGCGCACACACACACACACACACACACACACACACATTATTTGTTACATGAATAAATTTATATGATTTTTTAAGAACAGGCAAAACAAATCTATAATAGAAGTCCGGAGATTGATTGGAAATGTCCATGAGGAAACTCTCTGAGGTAATGGAAATGCTCAATTTCTTGTTTTGGATGATGATTACATACATTTGTTAAACTCTTTGAATCAAATACCTAATATCTGAAAAATAGTTCCTTAAAATTTTTTTATTACAACCAATAGTTCAAACGAACTTGCTTAATCTCTAAATAATGGACAATGTTGACCATGTAGTTATGATCAAGTTTTAGTTGCTTTAGGAACTTTTACATTTTGTTTAAATGACAGTTATGATTACTTAAAGTATGTAATTACTTTAAGTATGATTATAGATTATTCAGTATCAATTTATATTTCAATGAATATATACACATAATGTATATGTGTGTATATAGGTAGGTGTATGTTTCTATAAATAATATGTATACAAAACAATTATAGATACATGTGTACCCATCAATTAGTATACATACATCTATTTTTTAGCTCTGTCCACTGAAAAAGTGTCTAGAGGCAATGTCATCCAATAACAATGAGAACATTCAGTAACGAAATATTGTTTTTTAAATACCATTTTTCAATAAAAAGAAAACAGGATTTCCTTAGAGAAATGACTGGGAAAATACAATATATATTACTGTGGGAAAATATAGATGAATCAAGCAGAAATAAAATATCTGCTATTTTCTTACTTCCTGAAGTGTTTATTCTTTCTTTTTATATATTGTGTATAGTGTGTGATGTGTATATGTATATTTTTATACAGAAATGGTATAAAATTTTACATACTCTTTTATCCTTCTAAATAGTTTTATGGTTTATCAATCTAGAATTTGTTGAATTGTTGTTTGCAAACAATGCTGGACAAACAACATCATAAATAAATTTTGATGCACTGCTTTAATTACTATAAGAATCTTCTTTTGTGAAATGTTGAACTAAAGACCCTGTTTCTTTGCCCTTAACCTACATTTAATTTGTTAAACTTTTACTGGAGGAGGTATCTTGTTTTGGCATTTGGTAAATGTTTTGGTTTAAAACCCTCATTAGAAGGTAAATAATTATACCCAAATAGCAACATTCCTATCAGAGTTTAAAGGAGCATAGTTATCATATAGACTAATTTCTTAGCTTATAGATGAGGAAATTGAGGCTGAGAATGGTTAAGTGACTTTCTGCAGTTCAAATAGATAGTTATCAACTTTGAAGTTAGAAGTCTAATGGTTAATGGTTACGTGACTTTCTCCAGTACAAGATGATTATCAACTTTGAAGTTAAGAGAACTGACTCTGGGTGGTGAATACATAAGGCAACACACAGACAATGCACTGTACAACTCTGCACCTGGAACCTGTGTAATTTTTACTAACCAATGTCACCCCAATAAATTTAATGATAAAAAAAGTTTTACAAATGTCTAGATTTCAGTGTTCTTTCCACATCCAAAAAGACTGTCATGGAACAGGTGCAAGGTTCTTACCTGAGTTTCTTTATATGATTGTGTTCATTTAATCCATGCTCAGATAATGGATTCTGGATGTGCACTATCTAGCCCCATATTCATTACCATCTACGTAGCTGGTAGAATTCTTTTCATACAATAATTAAAAAGTCAGCTAATTAGAACAGAATAAGAATAATTAAACAGCTAAAAATTTGCTAGCTGCTTTCAAAAGGGAAATTGATTCTTTTCTAAATCATGAGTTCTTTATTTTCTGTTTATAATCTCAGATTATCAATCAATCTTACCCAGGTGGAAGAGTTGTAATCAAATTAAAGGCAATGTTGAAAACTCTAAGGCACTTAAGTTGTTGAATTTCAGAAGAGATTTCTTTGATAGGATTATTTCTCAGGATCAATATTTGTAAATGTTTAAGACAAAATATCTGAGGAAAAGGAAAGAGAAACAAACATGAGTAGAAAAATAAATTATGCAAATCCCTATTTGTTACATTTTAGAATTCCCTTGAATTAATGTAGAACTATTAATAGTAACATGTATCTCAATAAATACCTTTGGAAAGTCTTCAAAATAACTGGCCAGCATTAATATGCATGATATAGTAAAACAGTACATTCATACATCCTTGACTCAACAATAGTCTTATTCTAAATGGGAAAGTAAGTCATTCTGTCTGATCAACCCATAATTTCAAAAAAGGCAATTATGCAAAGAATGAGGGAGGAAAGAGATATCTGCAGAACCAGGAAAGTAAGTGGAATTAACCTTAGTAATCAATGGGTTTCAGATATCATGGTCAGATTGTTTCACTCCCATATTATTATAATTTCATATATACTAATTTTTCATATGAAATTTAAAAACAGAACATATTATTTTTTATTGTTAAACTTATTGGAGTGACATTGGTTAACAAAAATTACATAGGTTCCAGATGTATAATTCTACAGTGCATCATCTATGTGCTGCATTAAGAATATATCACTTAAATCTATACTCTTTGCTTGATTAATACATTCCTGGCTCTCTATGTATCATAATAAGGTCTTTCATTATCTGTCTTTAACATTAAATTAAATATTTTTATCATTTTAAGGATCTAAAATTGGTGAAGTAGAGCTTGCTCATTCTTGCAATCAAAAGTATAAGTTCTCCAAGATAGTTTTTTCTTTCCAAGATTGTTTCGACTATTTGGAATCCCTGTCATATGCATATGAACTCTATGATCAGCTTATCAAATTATACAAAAAGGGCAAAATGTAATTTTCATAGTGATTGTAATGAATTTGTAAATCAATTTGGGAGTATTGCCATCTTAACATAAGTCTTCAGATCCATGAAAATGAGATGTCTTGCCATCTAAGCATGTCTTCTTTAATTTCTTCTAACAATGTTCTATAGTTTTCAGAGCATCAGTTTTAAACTTTTGTTAAACTTATTGCTAAATAGATTATTATTTTTTATGTAAATAAAATTGCTTTTTAAATTATATTGTCAGGGTTATTTGTTGCTATTATGTAGAAATACAATTGATTTTTGTATGTTCATCTTGTATACTATAACATAGCTGAACTCACTCATTAGTTCAAATATTTTTTGTTGAATTCCTTAGTATTTCTATATGTAAGACCACTTCATCTACAACTAGAGATAGTTTCATTTCTTCCTTATTTAATCTGGACGATTTTTTTTCCTTGCCTAACTGCCTTGGCTAGTAAGTACAGTACAATGTTGAATACAAAATGGAAGGAGTAAATATCTTCATGTGGTTCTTGATCTTAGGAGAAACAGTTTGAGTTATTGTATTTTGCCATGTATAAAGCATACTCTTTTGTCTAAATTTGCAAGGGAAAAATAAGGATGCACATTATATATAGGTAGTACTAATTCCATATCTACATAAATGTTTTTAATTCTTTTATTTATGCTTATGAATTAAAAGTATAACTCTAGAAATCAGTAACAGTATCTGTATGCAAAATAATACCCTAAAATATGATAATCTTTTTTTGTTTTTATATAAAAAATTTTATACATAAAATTTCTTGTACCTTGTATCTGTTCTTGTGTTTTGTAATTACATGTTACATAAAATTTCTTGTACCATATGTTAAAAATAAATGCTAAAATTCCCTTATAATACAAAAAACAAGTACCTAAGTATAAACAAATAAAAATTTAATTAAAAAAATTAAAGCGAAATATTTTTCCCCTGAATGTTTGGACCAAAAATGTGAGTGCACATTATACCCAGGAGCTCATTATACATGGCAAAATATGGTATTCACTATAAATATAATATAAGCTATTGGTTTTTGGTAGATGCCCCTTATCAAGTTGAGGACATCCTCTTCTATTTCTAGATGTTGAGTGTTTTTGTTATGAAAGGATGTTGGATCTTGTAAAATAATTTTTTTTCTTTATTGAGATAATTGTATCATTTTTCTCCTTTGCTGTATTAAAATGATGTATCGCATTAACTGACTTTTGTATGTTTATTCAACCTTGCATTCCTAGGATAAATATCACTTGGTCATGGTATAAAATCCTCTTTATATATTATTGCCTTGCTAGCATTTTGTTGGGGATTTTTGCATCTCTATTCTTGAGACATTGTTCTGTAGTTTGCTTCTCTTTCAATATCTTTGTCTATTTTTGGTATTAGCGTATTACTGGTTTATTATTTGAATTGGGAAGTTTTCCCTCCTCTTCTATTTTTTGGAAGAGTTTCCAAAGGATTGGTGTTAATTCTTCTTAAAGCATTTGGTAGAATTCACCAATGAAGTTATCTGGTTCTGAACTTTCCTTTTGGAAAGTTTTAAATTATTATTGAATTCTTACTTTTTTATAGGGCTATTCAGACTTTTTATTTTTTCTTGAGGCCATTCTTATACCTTTCCAGGGTATCTTTATCAAAGTTATCTGGTTTGGTAGGTTGGTTGGTGTACTAGTATTCTCTTAAAATCTTTTTTATTTCTGTAAGGTTGGTAGTAATAATCCCCCCCCACCCCACCCCCCGATTTATTTCTAATTTTACTAACTTGGGTCTTTTTATTTTTCTTGGTCAGTCTATATAAGCCAATTTTGATGACCTTTTTAAGGTATTAACTCTTGGTTTTGTTGATTTTTCTCTATTGCTTTGCTATTCTTAATTTCACTAATTTTGGTACTAATTTTGACTATCGCCTTTCTTATTCTTTATTTAGATTTAATCTGCTCTTTTTTTAAAGTGGCTTAAGATGAAAGGTTAATTTATTGATTTTTCTTTTTTCTCTTTTAATATTTTTTAATTTATAAATTATAGTTGACATACAATTTTTTATCAGTTTCAGGTATACTCATATATACAATTATTACATTATTCTGATAGATTTGCAAAATTTCCCTTTTTATCTCTAATAACCTTTTTGTTCTAAAATCTAGTTTGTCTGATATTAACATAGTGACTTCGGCTTCTAAGGTTTCTTATAATGTAACTTTTTCTATACTTTTATCTGTGATCTCTTTGTATCTTTCTATCTTAAGTGTATCTTCTATAGATAGCATATCATTGGAGCTTGTTTTTATGTTCAGTGTGACAATCTGTATCTTCAGATTATTTGATGTCTTTACATTTAATGTTAATACTGATATGGTTGGATTTATGTCACATTTTACATATATTTTCTATAAGTCTTATGTCCTATTTGCTTCTCCTTTATTCCCTTCTTTTGCATCAACTGAATATTTGCTAGTGTAATGTTTTAATTACCTTAATGATTTTTCCTTATATTTTCTTGAGTTACTTTATTAGTGATTGCTTTAGGGGTTGTAATATATATCGTATCAGAATCTTCTTCTGATTTACATTAACTTAATTCTAGTGAGATATTAAAATGTTTCTAAATAGCTCTATTTCCTCTTTCTTTTTTGCACTATAATTGTTATATGTAGCATATTCATATATGTTATAGATATAACGCATTATTATAATTAATTATTACTGTATAAAATTCATGTCTTTTAAAAAAACTGAGATGAAAGGAGACCAAGTATATATTTATAGGGTTTGTTATATTAACATTCTCATTTACCATTTCTGCTTCTACCTTTTCCTGTCCTAAACCATTTTAGTGAATTGTCCTCTGCTTGAGTCTGCCATCTTGAGTTTTCCATAAAACTTGTAACAATTCAAATCACTACATTTATGACAGCCTTTGGTGTTCTAATGATGGCATTTACATAATGCTGGTAACTGAGCATCATTAGCCTATCCCTAGTATAGCCAAACCTGGATATCACCATCTTTGTTGGAACATTTTATCTATAGCTATACAACACATCTGCATTTTAATGACAAGTTCTATTGATTTCTATCACTTTAAAAATGGGCACTTTAAATCTGAAGAGTTAGTACCCTTATATATTCTTTTTTTGTGGACAGTGTATGCTTTGGCAGATACACAGACTCATCTATAATTATTTAAAAGAAAAATTAAAATTAACATGAAGAATTAATAGCCCTATATTCCTTGGGAATTTCTATCAATTTGTTCTAGTCAAATTAACAAAACTATTGTTATGTATTAGAAAAGAAAAAGTAACTCTTATAGTGAAAATAAAAACACAATATTATAGAAAATTATGGAAAATATGTTTTCCATGCTATATATTTGAAATAGAAAGGAAGTCAATTTGTTAAAAATCAATTTACTAAAAGTCAATATTCAGGAGTCAATTCATAAAACAACCAATCGCCCAGTGACTAATGAAGAAATGGCTAAAGACACTGACAACATTTCCTCTTTTAAGCAATCATAGTGATTCATTTATTTAAAATGACATTGACTAAGCTCATCCCATATCTGGTTATCTGATATATCTTATAATGCAGAATATCCTATTTTAACCTATGATAATTAATACTTGTTACAGCATCATCACTAAACTTTGTTTTTAAAGTTTCTGATTAACACACAAATAAGTTTTATTTTAGATTTTATTCAGTTAAAAGAATAAATAAATAATTTTATATACATTGTACAATTATGAGAACATATTTGAAAGCCTGACTATAACACAGTCTTTGAGGATTATGTCATGGGATTTCCTAAGAAAGCTACACTCTATCTTTGGTACTTCTGAAAATAAGCCTTTGGATGCAGTCCAAAATATATTTACTTTATAGTAACTCCATGATATCATGTGTGTATTTTTATTATAATTATTATTCATAGTAAGAAATTATTCCAATGTATACAATAATAAAAATGAACTTACTTCTGTGGGAAAAGAACTGATAGCATTAAATGATAAGTTAAGATATTTCAATTGGAAAGCCAAAGGTGTTAAGTCTGGGCAATTCAGAATAAAAAAGCCCTAAAAGAAAGTGACAAGAGATAAGAGATTAATTATTAAAATGCACAAAATTTCTTACATAAGAGTAAAAAAAAAAGCACATATTCTGAGTGATAATGTTTAACACAATACTTTAACAAGATTATATTCATCTTCCATTCATTTATTTTAGTTTGTCATGATAATAATTTCTTAAATATGTAAAGGATAGAAATAAAATAGAAACACTAGTAAGTATTTATGCATGTAATAAGTGTAGTGATATATGTGTGACAGGCATTATTGTAATTAATAATGAATAACATTTTATTTAGTATCAACTACATGCTGAAGTACAAAGAAATATATTTTATATTTAATTATTCTTTTTACCCTCTGGGTTTTTTATGTCTCTCCTTTTTTTCTGTTATCTTTCTATTAATCTAACATCCATGTAAAACTTCTTACTTAAATATACCAGTGTTTGAAAGAGGAAAACTTATGCCTTCTTATGGACTAAATGTTTGTGTCCCCCAAAATTCACATGTTAATCCCCAATGTGATGGCTCTTAGACATGAGGCCTTTGAGAGGTAATTAGGATAAGATGAAATCTTAAGGGTGGAGTTCTGAAGAAGGGATTAGTGCACTTATAAGAAGAGGGGACCAGAGCTCTCTCTCTCTCCCTGCCATGTAAGTATACAGCAAGAAGACAGTTGTGAACGAGAGGTCTCACTACAAACCAAATTATCTGACACCTCAATAATATTAAACTTCCTCATAACCAGAACTGTGACAAATAGAGGTTGTTTGAGTCACTCCGTCTATGGTATATTGTTATAGCAGCCTGAATTGACTAAAACATGTCTGGTGCCCCCAATATCTTTAATGCTCCAAGGAAGTTGGGATATTTGTTGGTTAAGGATCATAGACTCAGTGATGAACAAGGAATGAACCAAAGAACTCTAAAGCTGAAGGATCAAACCTCAGTTTGCAGCAAATGGAGGTATTACTGCCAATGCATTAGGCTATGGTATACACCATGTAAGAATGAAAAGGTTTATAGCTGAAGAATATTGGAATTGACAGTACGAATATTTGTAAATGTTTGTATGTTAGTAGTAGACAAAAGCAGGTGTTTTTACCTCCTGTTACTAAGTATTTTTCTCTTCTCTGCAGAACTAGTAATACACTAAATTATGTAGCAGAAATGTGTCTATTACTGTCTTTAATCATTTTGTTTAGTGTACTCAGATAACTAGTGCCTTTACATTTCCTTCTGCCTAGAAAGTTCTTCTCTCATCTATTGCTATGAATTATGTTTTCACTTCATTCAACAACCTGCTCATAGTCAGCTGTCTGTTATAAGTCTTTTGAACAGTGAGGCCTTCCCTGACCAACCTATCATAAATAGCAAGCTCTCAAACCAGTGCTCCATCAAGGTCTCCCTGACTCTCAACTTGCTATATTTTTTTCATAGCTCTTATCTTCACAGGACAGGCTATGTATAAATATATGTATGTATGAGCTCTGCCCGCTAAAGTATAAGATCCATGAAATAGACATTTTTTTGTCTGCTTTGCACACTGATACATAGTAAGGTACATAGTTTACCACTGGTACATATAGTGGGTTCTTAATAAATATTGGCTGAATAAGTGAATATCCAGAACCTCTACATTGTCTCATGGACTCCCAGGATCCTTCATTGTGGATATACCATGAGGCCTGCCCACCACAGGTCCCTGGATCTCTCTTTTACCATTCCATCATAATATTAGTTCACATGGTTATCATGGAAAGGATATGAAGAAATAAATAGCACTAATAATGTGGAGGCTTTATCAATCTCTTGAATTTCTCTGGCAACCTTTAAGCATTTATGCACTGAGTCTGGATTATATTAATCAGTACATTTGTTTTGTGTAAATTTTTGCTTATATAAAATCTGTTTCTTTAATAAGCCCCTGAGATAGATTAGAAATTATGACTTTTAATTCTTTTATATCACCCTACAGAGTTCAGGGTCCTATTCTGAAGTCAAATATTTTTTAAACTAATATTAATTGCTGTGGAAATAAATACTTTTGTTGATTAGATCCACCCAGCTTTTTAGAAGCTGTATTCTTCCTTCACTTAAAGACAAGATTAGCAAACTACAGTCTGCCACCTATCTTTCTTGAAGTTTTATTTGAACGCAGCCATGCTCATAAACTTAGGTACTGTATATAGCTGCTCTTGCACCATTCTACACAGTTGAGTAGTTGTAACAGAGACCATGTAACTTTCAAAGATTAAAATTTTACTATCTAGCCCTTCACAGAAAAAGCTTGCCAGCCTCTGATTTAAAGTAATTCACTTCAAAAATCAGATTATCTGATTTTTTCACTTCTACTACTGGTCATTGACCTTGTTTCACACCAACTCTCCCACTAAAACCAAAATAAGAAAAACAAACACAATACAACAAAGGGTCAGGGGATTACCAATGCAGCTGGGACTTAAGTCAAAATTCCAGAAAGAAGAGAACCTCAGGGTGATAAACACAATACTTAACACTATTTTTCTCCAAAAGTCATTTGTTTAATCAAGAAGCTGAGTAGAACTATTACCATCTCATAGTGCTAGGGAGACAAAAATTGGAATTCAGGGCTTAACAAGGAGAAGGAATCACAGACTTGGTATGAGATGGCTGAAAGGCTACAGCCCTGGGAGAAGAGGTTAACAGGAAAGCTCTACAAAGGTTGAAACCCAGCACTAAACCAGTTTATCCTCTGACTGGATTAAGGTGAATCTTCCTTAGTTTCTCTTGCTGCCAGAAGCAATAATAAAAATTCTCTGGAAGAAGATAATATCATACAAAAAGACAAGAATTGAATAAAAATAAAGAGAAATGATAGACCACAGAAGCAAGCCCTCAAATAATCCACATATTTTGTTGGATGTATCAAAGATGTGTTAAAAACATAACTGATTAACAGGCTCAAGAAATTAAATTATTAAGATAAATTATAAAGTAAAAATTTACAATAAAAAATCTAAATAAAATTTTTAGATTATAAAATAACAAAAATTAGAGACATAGCACATCATGAAGCTAAAGAGGGAATAATTGAATTAGAATTTAGGTAAGAAGAAAATACTCAGAATAAAGCACAGAGAGTAAAAGGGATGGAAAAGACAGGAAAGACAATAAGAGATATATAGGACAAAATGGAAAGTTCTAAGAGGCATGCATCTGGATTCCAATAAGAAGAGGGCATTAAGAATGGGGAGGGGCAACATCTGAAGAGATACTGAAAAAGTTTTCTAGAACTATGAGATATAAAATCACATATTCAAAAGTGCTATGATCTATAGGAAGATAAATATTTTAACAACTACACCTAAGTACATCATATAAAACTTCTTAAATTTAAAGACAAAGAAGAAATCTTAAAATCAGTCAAAGAAAAAGACTGTGGGCCAGAGAGGATCAGCCTGACATAATCAGTCATCATGTGAGTGAAGCAAGAAAGACATTTGAGAAAATTTCCAATATGTGTGACAGAACCCAAATAAGATTCACCTTAATACAATTAGAGAATAAGCTAGTTTAGTGCTGGGCTTTAACCTCTGTAGAGCTTTCCGGTTAACCTCTTCTCCCAGGGCTGTAACCTTTCAGGCATCTCATACCAAGTCTGTGGTCCTTCTCCTTGCTAAATCCTGAATTCCAATTTCTGTCTCCCTAATCCTATGAGTTCTACTCAGCTTCCTGATTAGACAAATGACTTTTGGAGAAAAATTGTGTTACAACCCTGAGGTTCTCTTCTCTCTGGAATTTGGACTTAGTCCTAGCTACATTGGTAATTCCCTGACCCTTTGTTACATTGTTGTTTTTTTGTTTTGGTTTTAGTGGGAGAGTTGGTGTGAAACAGGTCAATGACCATTAGTAGAAGTGAAAAAATCAGATAATCTGACTTTTGAAATGAATTACTTTAAATCGGAGGCTGGCAAGCTTTTTCTGTAAAGGGCTACATAGTAAAATTTTAGTATTTGAGAGTTACATAGTCTCTGTTACAACTCTGTTACTCAACTGTGCTGAATGGTGCAAAAGCAGCTGTATACAGGAGCTAAACTTATGAGCATGTTGTGTTCAAATAAAACTTTATCAAGAAAAATAGGTGTCAGACTGTAGTTTGCTAATCCCGTCTTTAAGTGAAGGAAGAAAACAGCTTCTAAAAAACTCGGTGGATCTATCTAGTCAAGAAAAATATTTATTTCCACAGCAATTAATATTAGTTTAAAAAACATTTGACTCCAGAATAGGATCTTGAACTCTGTAGGGTGATATAAAAGAATTAAAAGTCATAATTTCTAATGTGAAGAAGGTATTAACATAGAGAAATGTCTTAGCCCTAGTAATGAGAGGAGGGAGTTTACATCAGTAAGGGGATGACAGCAAAAGAAGCCAGGCTGATTACATATTGGTTGAATAAGTAGAAAAAGGAAGGATAAGGAAGCCAGATTTCTCACTGACGGTAAAGAGAATTATATTTATTTAACAAGTGAAAAAATTAGAATGACTCGTAGTATTAGGTTAGAATTGAATGTATTGATATAAATTCAGTTTTCACTGTGTGTGTGTGCAGGTGCACTTGTGCACACACCAATTACCTAGCTTTGCCCACTAAAGAGTCTATAATACCCTAATATCAATGAGCCCACCAAGTGCCCAGATCTTGGCTTCACCACAAAAAATTACCAAGTCTTGGAGAAATGGACGATTTCAGGGCTGGGACAGGGAGAACACAAGATAAGCCTGAAAGAATGATGGAGATAGGCGAAAATGACACAGAAATCAACGTGATTGGCCTTTTACTAATGAAATCTGGGGCAACTTGAGAATAAAATTAACTAATATAACATATTATTCTCACCAAATAAAATAGTGATGTAAATAAATAAATGGAAAGTTCGATGAGAAATAAGATTATTTGAATAGTTTCAAAGTACCATACTTATTAAATACAAAGAAAAAATGAGTAACTGTGGAGAGGAGAAGCCCTGAAGATACCACCTTAAACAAGTAATTAAAGTGAACACAATTAGTAATGGGATAAATTGAAATCATGTACCACATGGTAAGACAGAATGAGAAAAAATACTTTTGAAGTATTATGCCAAAAGTGAACAACCTATATCTAATCATGAGGAAAAATATAAGACAAGTTCACACTAAAAGACATTTTCTAAAATAACTGGCCTGTAATCTTCAAAACTTTCAAAGTCATGAAATTCAAAGAAAGCTGGAAACATACCAGCCTGAAAGAAACTAAAACAACCATATACAACCTGTTACCCTAAATTGAATCCTTTGTTATAAGAACATTACTGGGTAAATCACCAAAATTTGATTGCAGTCTCTTGTTTGGATACAGTAATGAATCAGCATAAATTTTCTGATTTTGAGGGTCTGCCCTGTGGTTATGTGGTATCCTTACTTGCAGGGAATATGCACTAAAGTATTCAGGGATAATGACACAACTTTGGGGGATGCAGTTAAAGGTATTATTACAGAAAAATTTATAGTCTTAATTACATAAATAAGAAAAGGAAAGGCTAAAAATCAGTGATGCCCATATTTATATTAGCATGTCATCTCTTGTAAAGGACCTGTTAGAAATCTTCTATGTTAGCTTTTTAAAAATTATGTGAGAGGCAGAATTCTAGATGGTCCCTATGAATTTGTTCCCTGAAAACACTCCTGCATCAATTTTTTAAATATTGACTTTGTTTTTAGCAAATTTACTTATTGGTGAGATTTTTTTTTGAGATTCCTTAAGATTTTTCTGGATGAGCAAGGAAGATGGTGGATTAGGCAGATGCTGTATCTACAGCCTCCCAGATCACATCAACATTCAGATAGATAGGGGAACAGTCAACCTTAGGAAACATAGGAGGACTGACTGAGCAGAACCCTGACAGCTGAGGGCATAGAGAAGGAAGCCCAATCAAAACTGGTAGGGAAACAGGGTGACCTCAAATCTATGGCTAGTGAGGGCTGGGCACAGGGGCTCGGGCAGAAGAGTGAGGGATGCCGAGTCCGTGCTGCCTCCCACCTAGCTCAGGAGTCCTGTGCAAGACAAAGGAAAACTTGCTACATCTGGTAATTAAAATAGTCCAGAATTCTGCCTATCTGTGTTAGTGGAACAAAGTCGGCTGCAAGTCCAGGTGCTTTCCTTTGGGGTGTGCGCACAAGCTTGGCTACTTGTCATGCTCACCTGTTGCTCAATAAGGGACAGCATCACTGGAGGTGCCAGAGTCATAAAGCAAAGGAATAAGCTGGGAGGTTTTGGGGTAGGGGCCAGAGGGTCCCCTAGTTTGAGTGCAGAGCATGCTACACGTGTGGCACACAGAAAGACACTATTTTTTTCTTTATTAAACCCTCCCCAAAAGACCAACTCTGAGACTTCACTAGTCTAACAAAATCTGTACATGCTCACTACACACACCTGAAAAATCACCCGTATCACAGCCTGAACTACATCCCGCATGGTGCTCTAGCTTGCCATGAGCCCATTGCCACCCTACCAACTGCAGAAACACACCTTACAGGTTTTTTAAGAGTAGCAAGCATCCCCGCTCTTCTAGGCAGCCCCTCCAAAGCAGGAAAAAAAAAAATCCCACAGTGAAGCCAAGCAGCCGGCCATAGGAAAAACGTCTCAGAACTCTTAAATAAAAAAAGGGTTCCACCCCAAAAAACCACACAGATATCCTGGAATTTTGCCCAGATCATCCAGGGCACCCAGGGAGGTAGAGTAATCAGCCTTGTTCTAGTGTTTTGTTTTGTTTATGCTTTTTCTTATTTTTCAATCTGAAGCCGAAAAGGCTGTCCGCAGCTCATTGAGGAGAGATCAATGCTCTTCTGCCACTCCCTCTGTTGCTCCCCCTGCACACCTAAAAGTGAGATATGAGTGAAAAACCACTAGGCTCTCCAAAAATTATTTAAATATTCCTTTTTTTCTTATTCTTTTTTATTCTTTTTTCTATCTTTTCTGCAATTTTCTTTTATCATTACTATTTCTTAATTTCTATTTAAAAATCTTTATATTATTTAATTTTTAAATTTAATTTTTCAATAATATTGCCATTGTTTTTCTGTTTTTTTCCTTTGCTTTTTTCTTTTTTTCTTCCTCTTTCAAAGTGCGGTCAGGCACATTGGCAATTTGCCCGATCCAACTCCATTGGCTGAGCGATTGGCCCCACCCAACTAGTGGGGAAACACCTTCTTGCAGAGTTTTGCAGGAGCAGCTGTCTGTGACTTACTAGAGAACTCTTGGTGCCACTCTGCTGCCCTTCTAGAACAACTAAAAGTGTGCTGCAAGCTAAAAAAATTTACTACCACCACAGCAAGAGGGAGGGGGGAAAATATATTTTTTTTTGTTCTTTCTTTCTTTCTTTTAAATTTGCTTTTTTTCTTAAGTTAGTCTCTCAACTTCTACTATGGGGTTCTTACAAAAACTTTTCTTTAATTTTATCTTTTTGTCTTTTTACCCATTTTTTCTATTTTTTCCATTTTCAATACTTTTTCATGATTTATTTCATTTGTATTTCATGTCTTTAATTTTAAAATTTTATTTTCCTTACATTTTTATATATTTTTTATATTTTTAAGTTATATTTTATTTTTTAATCCTTACATTTTAATTTTTATTATTTTCTACTTTATTATTAATACTTCTTTCCATTATTTTCTTTCAAAGTTTGCACAGGCACCCTGAAGTGTTGCCCTGGCCACATAGAGGAACTTGGAGAGGCCAGTTATCAGCCTTACCTTACTAGTGGGGGAATATTTTCTTTAGGTCTCTTTCAGGAGTGGCTGTCTCAAACTGCCTGGGAAACTCCCTGTCCTTCTCTGCAGCTGTCCTTCAGGGCAGCTAACAGTGTGCTATGAGTGGCAGACTCCAGGGCTCTCAGGAATTTTTTTTTTTTGTACATTTGTGTGTGTGTGTGTGTGTGTGTGTGTGTGTGTGTGTCTGTCTGTCTGTCTGTCTTTTGTCTTTCTGTTTTCTGAAAGTGAACACAGGCCCCATAGAGACTTTCCCTGTCAACACAAAGGCACTTAGGTGGATGAGTGATCAGCTCTACCTTACTAGCAGGGGAAGACTTTCCTGTGAACTTCAGCAAGGGTGGCTGTCTGTGGCAAACTGGGAAGCTTTTGGCATTACTTTGGCACACCCCTTGGATAGTTAAGAGTGTGCTGTAAGGGGCATATCACTCAACTACAACTGAGGAACACACACAACAAACACACTCAAGTGACAATTGTAGATTACACATACAGGTGATCAATAAGATCACACAACTGGACCACACAGGACACATACTACATGAAGCCATCAAGGAAAGACTAAGAGACATTAGATATATACCTACTACATAGAAGTAAATACAGAGAAGAATCCAGAATGAGAAAACAGAAAAACAGATCTTAAATAAAGGAATAAAATAAAACCTGAGAAATACAGTTAACTGAAATGGAGGCAATCAACCAACCAGAGCAAGAGTTTAGAAACTAGGCTGTAAAAATGCTTAAGAAACTTAATGAAAACTTCAACACAGAGGTAGTAACCATAAAGGAAGATATTGAAACCATAAAATATAACCAATCAGAAATGAAAAATACAATAACTTAAATAAAGACTACACTAGAAGGAATCAACAATAAGTTAGATGAAGCAGAAAGTCAAATCAGTGATCTGAAAGACAAGGAAGCAGAAAATACCCAAATGGAAGAACAAAGAGAAAAAAGAATTTTAAAAAATGAGGATAACCTGAGTGACCTCTGGGAATCATCAAGCATAACAACATTCAGATCATAGGGGTACCAGAAGGATAAGAGAGAGGGCAAGGGATTGAGAACCTGTTTAAAAAAAAAAATGACTGAAAACTTCTATAACCTGGCAAAAGAAATAGACATATAAACCCAAGAAGCACAAAGAACCCCAATCAAGATGAACCCAAACAGGTCCACACCAATACACATCACAATTAAAATGGCAAGTATTAAAGACAAAGAGAGAATCCTGAAAGCACCAACAGAAAGACAACAACTTACCTACAAGGGAGCTCACATAAGACTATCAGTATATTTCTTAATAGAAACTTTGCAGGCCAGAAGAGAATGGCAGGAAATACTCACAAAGTAACGGAAAACAAGGTCCTACAACCAAGACTGCTCTATTCAGCAAGGCTATCATTTATAATTGAAGGAGAAAAAAGGAAAACAACAACAACAACAAAAAATTGAAAGAGAGATAACTTCCCAGATTTGAAAAAGCTAAAAAAGTTCACTACCACCATTTACAAGAAATGCTAAAGGGACTCCTTTAAGCAGAAGAAAGGAGGAAACAAGCAAACAAAAAAAAAATAAAAAACATGAATAATAACATGACTGTGTACCTATCAATAATCACTTTAAATGTAAATGGACTAAATGCTCCCATCAAAATACATAGGGTAGCTGAATGGGTAAGAAAGTAGGACTCAGGTGTATATTGTCTACAAGAGACTCACCTCAGAAGGAAAGACACATATAAACTGAAAGTAAAGGGATGGAAAAGATATTTCATGCAAATGGAAATTTAAAAAAAATGCTGGGGTAGAAAGACTTATAACAGACAAAATGAACTTTAAAACAAAGACGGATATTCCATATTTATGAAGAATTAAGTCTAACAAGAGGACGCAACCCTTGTAAACATTTATGCATCCAACATAGGAGCACTTAAATACATAAAGCAAATATTGACTGACATAAAGGCAGATGTCAATAGTAACACAATCATAGTAGGGGGATTAACTTTGCACTAACAACAATGGACAGCTCTTCCAGGTAGAAAATCAATATGAGTACAGTGGCTTTAAATGACACACTAGAGCAGGTGGCTTTAATTGATATTTTTAGAGTATTACATCCCAAAGCAGTAGAACATACATTCTTTTCAAATGCACATGGAACATTTTCCAAGATAGACCACACGTTAAGGCATAAAGCGAGCCTCCACAAATTTAAGAAAATTGAAATTATGTCAAGTACCCTTTCTGACCACAACAATATAAAACTAGAAATCAATTATAAGAAAATAAACTGAAAAACACATAAACACATGGAGGCTAAACAATATGCTACTAAACAATAAATGAGTCAACAATGAGATTAAGGAAGAAATCAAAAGGTACTTGAAAACAAAAATCTATGGAACACAGCAAAAGCAGTCCTGAGAGGGAAATTCATAGCAATGCAGGCCTACCTAAAACCAAAAAATAAACAAACAAACAACAAAACATGAAAAGTCTCAAATAAACAGTTTAACTTTACACATAAGGAAAATGGCAAAAAAAAACAGCAAAAGAAGCCTAAAATCAGCACAAAGAAGAAAATAATAAAAATCAGAGCAGAAGTAAACAAAACTGAGACTAAGGAGACAAGACAAAAGGTCAATGAAACCAAAATTTGGTTTTTTTGAAAAGATAAACAAAATTGACAAATCTTTAATCAGACTCTTCAAAAAAAAAATGACCCATATAAATAAAATCAGAACTAAAACAGGAGAAGTGACAACAGACACCACAGAAATATAAGAAATTATAAGAAAATAGTGTGAACAACTATATGGCAACAAATTTGGCAACTTGAAAGAATTGGATAGATTCTTAGAAACATACAAACTTCCAAGGTTAAGTCAAGAGGAAACAAAATCTAAATAGACCAATTTCTAACAACGAAATTGAATCAGCAACTAACAAACTTCCAACAAACAAAACTCCTGGACATGATGGTTTCACGGGTAAATTTTACTGAACATACATAAAAGAATTAAAACCTATGCTTCTCAAACTATTACAAAAAAATCCAGAAAGAGGGCTTTCTAACTCATTTTATGAGGCCACCATTACCCTGATTCTAAAACCAGATAAAGACATTACAAACAAACAAACAAAACAAAAAACTATAGACCAATAACCCTAATAAACATAGATGCAAAATTTCTCAGAAAAATATTAGTAAATCAAATTCAGCAATATGTTAAAAAAATCATATACCACAATCAGATGGGATTCATTCCTGAGATGCAAGATTGGTTTAATATATGTAACTCAATTAACATGATACACCTCATAAACAAAATGAAAAATAATAATCATATGGTCATTTCAATAGACAGAAGAAAAGCATTTGGCAAAATTCAGCAGCCATTTATGATAAAAATGACCAGCAAGAGGAAGGGACAAGATGGCGAATGGAGAGGAGGTCCCTAAAGCCTCTCCCAGAAAACACAATTGAATGACCGCCCAGGAACCAAGAAAGAGGACCTTGAGTGACAAAATGGCAGCTGAGAAATCCACGAATCGCATGTAAACACCTGAAAGTTGGAGAGAAGGAGGCAAGTGAGGGAGAGGGAAGGGAGCAGAGACAGACTGCAACAGGACATGATCACTGCTGACTATTCAGGAGCAGCACAGTGCACAGGAGCGGGGAATAAAAGCCAGCCAAGTGGCAGAACCATGGGAAAGCTGGGCTTTAACGGAATTTGGGAGCCAGCCTCTGGAAATTTTTGAGTGGTAGGAGGGCTGAATAAGGACTCTGAACTGTAGAGATGATGCCTCAGCTCCAGGCCTCCTGGAGACCCACAGCACAGGCACACAGCTCCTACACAGTCCTGCAGTTCCCTGTTCCTGGCCTACTGCATAGGCGACCCAGCTGTCTCAGGTCAGGCCCATAGCTTTGGACTTATGGTGCGTACACTTGCTCACGCGCCCCTAGCTTCTAAAAGCAGTGTGAGCTTGTAGATGGCTAGGTGCTGAAACAGGGACAAGAAGAAAGGTGGATTTGATAGCATTCCCCTGAGCCAGCAGAAAAAGCCTCGGCCTGCATGACCCAGCTCCCCTAGCATAGGGCAGAAGGTGGAGCTGCCCTTGGAGTGCCTTTTGTTGGCCTCTCCCCGGGATATATGTGCATCACCTCCAAACACAGCAGGAGATCAGAAATAAGAAATAAACAACCTCTTTCTCCCTAAATTTGACCCCCAACGACACCTAGTGTCTGCCCTACAGCAAAACACAACAAAAGTAATAATCTGGGCACTGAACATATAAAGCCCTCATGTCAAAGAGGAAGAACCCAGCAGACAGGATGAATTCCTTAAAAACTAAAACTCTTCAGAAAGAACATGAAATTTATCCAGAAGACAGCTTCTTAGACCTAGAAGTGTATGAACTAAGTGACAGGGAATTTAAAGTAGCCATTCTAAAGACTCAGAGAGAAATGAAATCATACTGGCAGAGCACCATGGCTGAGATGAACAACATAAAAAAGGAGATGAATGACATAAAAAAGGAATTCTGTGAACAAAAAGAACAATTTAACAAAGAAATTCAAAACATAAGGAAGATTGATATAGAAATGCGAGAGATAAATAATACGATAAATGAAGTGAAAAATGAAATAACTGCCATAGGAAACAGGGCCAACCAGATGGAGGAAAGAATTAGTGATATTGAAGGTCAGAACCTAGAAACAGCTCAGAAAGAGGAAGAAAGGAAATTATAGAACCAAAAGGATTGAAAGAAGTCCGCAAGAACTATCTGACTCCATGAGACAAAACAACATCAGGATAATAGGAGTAGAAGAAGGGGCACAGCAATCTACAGAGAGCATACTCAAACAAATAGTAGATGAGAACTTTCCAAACCTATGGAAAGATCTGGAACCCCAACTTCGAGAAGAAAACAGGTCCCCTAGATACCTGGACCCTAACAGATCTTCTCCAAGACACATGGTACTAAAGATGTCCAAAACTAAAGACAAAGAGACAATTCTCAAGGCAGCCAGGGGAAAAAAAAACTATAACCTTTAGAGGAAAACCCATCAGACTGCCATCAGATTTCTCAGCAGAAACTCTACAAGCAAGGAGAGATTGGAATTCAATATTCAAAAATTTAAAAGAGAGAAACTTCCAGCCAAGAATAAATTATCCAGCAAAATTATCTTTCAGATATGAAGGTGGAATAAAGACCTTCTCAGACACAGAGAAGCTGAGGGAATTCGCCAGCACAAGGCCAGAACTCCAATACTGAAGGAGGCTCTTCGACCTGAAACAAAACATCAGGAAAAATGGATCAAAGTTGGGGCAACAAGAAAGAAAGAAACAAACAAACAACAAAAAACCAAACAAACAAAGAAATAAGTAGTGGCCACAGGAAATCCTCACGTCACTCTAAATGTTAATGGACTGAACTCACCAAAAAAAAGACACAGAGTAGCAGACTGGATTAAAAAACAGAACCCATCCATATGCTGTGTCCAAGAGACACACCTCAGCCAACAGGACAAACACAGACTCAGAGTGAAAGGATGGGAAACAATATTCCAAGCAAATGGTAACCAGAGAAAAGCAGGAGTTGCCATACTGATATCTAATGAAATAAACTTCAAGTTAAAAAGGACAGTAAAAGACAAAGACGAATATTACATAACAATAAAAGGCACAATACAACAACACGAAGGTTTTACACTCATTAATATATATGCTTCCAACTAGGATGCACCAAAATATACAAAGAAACTAGTAACGAATTTGAAAGGAGAAACTGATGAATACACAATCATTGTGGGAGACTTAAACACCCTGCTAACAACCATGGACAGATCATCCAAACAGAAAATAAATAAGGAAATAACCGCTCTAAATGACACATTACAGGAATTGGACATCATTGACTTTACAGGACACTTCATCCAGCAAAAAAGAGACTATACCTTCTTTTCTAGTGCACATGGAACATTGTCAAGGATAGACCACATGCTGGGACATAAAAGTAGCCTCAGCAAATTCAAGAAGATCGAAATCATATCAAGTATATTCTGAGACCACAAAGCTTTGAAATTGGAGATCAACTATAAAAGGAAAACAGGAAAAACCACATATACATGGAGATTAAACAACAGCTTATTGAAAAAGGAGTGGAAAAAAGAACAAATAAAAGGTGAGGTTAAAAATATATAGAATCTAATGACCATGAAAATACAACGTATCAGAATTATTGGGACACAGCAAAAGCAGTAATAAGAGAGAAATTTATATCACCATAGGCCTATCTTAGGAAACAAGAAAAATCACAAGGAAACATCTTAGCACCCCATCTTAAAGAACTACAAAACAAAAAAGGGAACAAAACCCAAAGTCAGCAGAAGGAAAGAAATAATAAAAATTAAAGCAGAACTAAACCAATTATAGAACAGAAGGACAACTGAAAAAATTAATATTACAAAGAGCTGGTTCTTTGAGAAAGTCAACAAAATTGACAAAACCCTGGCGAGACTAATCAATGGACAAAAGGAAGGGACACAAATATCCAAAGTTAGAAATGAAAGGGGAGAAATTTCCACTGATACCACCGAAATACAAAGGATAATAAGAAAATATTATGAAGGACTTTATGCCACTAAATTTAACAACCTAGAAGAAATGGACAAGTTTCTAGAAACTTATAGCCTACCTAAACTGAACCAAAAAGAACTGTATAATGGAAATGACTATCCATAATCTCCCTAAAGGCAAAAGTCCTGGACCAGATGGTTTCACCAAGTTCTACCAAGCATTTAAAGAAGAATTAATACCTATCCTCCTCAGACTCTTCCAGAAAATTGAAGAGGAAGCAATACTTCCTAACTCATTCTATGAGGCCAACATTACTCTAACACCAAAGCCTGGCAAAGACAACACACACACAAAAAAACTATAGACCAATATTTCTGATGAACACAGATGCAAAAATACTGAACAAAATATTAGCAAACAGAATACAACAATGCATCAAAAAGATCATACATCATGATCAAGTGGGATTCATCCTGGGAGCACAAGGATGGTTCAACATACGAAAATCAATCAATGTGATACACCACATAAACAAAATCAAAGATAAAGACCATATGGTCATTTCAATTGATGCAGAAAAAGCTTTCGACAACGTACAACATCCATTTATGATCAAAACACTAAATAAAATATGTATAGAAGGAAAGTATCTCAACATAATAAAGGCCATATATAACAAGCCCTCAGCTAACATCATACTGAATGGGGAAAATTTGAAACCTAGTCCCCTAAAATCAGGAACACGACCCGGATGTCCCCTGTTACCACTGTTATTTAATATAGTACTGGAAGTTCTAGCCACAGCAATCAGGCAAGAGAAAGGAATCAAAGGTATCCAAATTGGGAAAGAAGAGGTCAAATTGTCACTATTTGCGGATGACATGATCCTTTATATAAAAATTTCCAAAGATTCCACCAGGGAACTATTAGAAACAATAAACAAATATAGTAAAGTTGCAGGATACAAAATGAATGTATAAAAATCAACAGCATTCTTATATACAAACAACGGATCCTCAGAAAAAGAAACGAGGGAATCAATTCCCTTTGCTATCACAACAAAAAGAATGAAATACCTGGGATTTAACTTAACAAAGAATGTGACAGACTTATACATGGAATCCTATAAGACACTTTTGAAAGAAATTGGAACAGACTTTAAGAGATGGAAAAATATCCCCTGTTCATGAATAGGAAGACTTAACATTGTTAAAATGGCCATTCTGCCCAAAGCAATCTACAGATTTAATGCAATACCCATCAAAATCACATAATCATACTTTCATGAAACAGGGAAAAGAATGATTAGATTTATATGGAACCATAAAAGACCTTGAACTGCCAATGAAATACATAAAAAGAATAAGGCTAGTGGCATTACATTCCCTGACTTCAATTTATACTACAAAGGATCAATAGTCAAAACAGCTTGGTACTGGCAGAAAAACAGAAATATAGACCAATGGAACAGAACTTAAAACCCAGAAATAAACCCAGAAATTTATGGACAAATATTTTCAATAAAGGAGCAAAAAACATACAATGGGGAAAAGACAGCCTCTTTAGTAGGTGGTGCTGGGAAAACTGGAAAAACATATGCAAAAGAATGAACCTGAGCTGTGAACCCTCTCCATATACAAAAATTAACTCAAAATGGATTAAAGACATTCATATCAGACCTGCAACAATAAACTGTATAGAAAAAAACATTGCTACTAAATTTATAGATCTAGGACTCAAGGAAGACTTCATGAACTTGACCTCAAAGGCAAGGGAAGTAAAAGCAAAAAATAAATGAATGGGACTATATCAAACTAAAAAGCTTCTGCACAGCAAAAGAAACCATCAACAAGGCAAAGAGACAGCCAACTGTATGGGAGAAGATATTCGCAAATAATGCATCAGTTAAGAGTCTAATATCTAAAATATATAAAGAACTAATAAGACTTAACAACAAAAAATCAAACAACCCAATTAAAGATGGTAAGAAGAACTAAACAGACACTTCTCTCACAAAGAAATATAAATGGCCAGCAGACATATGAAAAAATGCTCATCCTCATTAGCTATCAGGGAAATGCAAATCAAAACCACAAAGACATACCACCTCACACCTGTTAGAATGGCTATTATCAACAAGACAAGGAATAACAAGTGCTGGAGAGGATGTGGAGAAAAAGGAACTCTGGTACACTGCTGGTGGGAATGCAAGCTGGTACAACCACTTTGGAAGACAGCGTGGAGGTCCTCAGAAAATTGGGAGTGGAGTTACCATTTGATCCTGCAATTCCACTTCTGGGGCTCTACCCAAAAAACTTGAAAACCTTTGTCCGCAAACACTTATGTACCCCAATGTTCATCATAGCTGTGTTCACAGTGGCCAAAACATGGAAAGAACCAAAGTGCCCTGTGACAGATGACTGGATAAAGAAGCTGTAGTACATATACACAATGGAATATTACTCAGCTATAAGAAAAGATGAAATAGTGCCATTCGCAACAAAATGGATGGACCTGGAGATCACCATGCTTCGTGAAATAAGCCAGACAGAAAAAACAAAGAACTGTATGACTTCACTGATATGCAGAATATAAAACTGTAAGCAACAAAGAAAAAAGGAATGAACAAATAAACAAATAACCCATGGACACAATCAATAGTTTAATGTTTATTTGAGGACGGGTGTGTTAGGGAGGGGAGAAACGGGAGGGGGTGGGAGATGAGGCAGGGGAGCTAAATATATGGTGATGGAAAGAGAAGTCACATTAGGTGGTTAACTTAGTATACAACAAGTTGACAATGCACTGTAGAATTGTATGCCTGAAACCTATATAATTTTTGCTAACAGATGTCACCCCAAAAAGTCTAACATTAAAAATGAATTAAAATAAAATGACCAGCAAAGTGGGAATAGAAGGAATATATGTCAATTTCATAGAGGCTACATATGATAAATCCACAGCTAACATCATACTTAATGAGGAAAAACTAAGAGGATTCCTCTTAAGATCAGAAATAAGACAAGGATGCCCACTGTTACCACTCTTATTCAACACAGTACTGGAAGTCTTAACCACAGCAATCGAACAGGAAATACCAATAAAATTCATCCAAATAGAAAAAGAAATGAAAGTATCATTATTTGCAGGTGACATGATACTGTATATAGAATATCCCAAAGATTCAACCCCAAAATTATTGGAAATGATAAATTAATTTGGTAGAGTAGTAGGATAACAAATCAATATCCAGAAATCATTTGCATTCTTATACATTAATAACAAATTAGCAAAAGGATAAATTAAGAAAAGAATCCTATTTACAATTGCATAAAAAAATACCTAGGAATAAATTTAACCAAGGAAGTAAAAGACCTGTACTCAGAAAATTACAAGAAGCCAAAGAAGATACAAATAAATGGAAACACATAACATGCTTATGGATAAGAAGAATTAATATAGTTAAAATGTCCATACTATCCAAAAAATCAATAGATTCAATGCAGTTCCCATCAAAATACCAAAGGCATTCTTCACAGAAATAAAATGTATAATCCTAAAATTTATATGGAACCATAAAAGACCTAGAATAGCTACAGCAACCCTGAGAAAGAAGAACAAGGTTGGAGGAATCACGCTACTAGACATAAAATTATACTAAAATGCCACAGTTATCAAAACAGCATGGTATTGGCAGAGAAACAGACACATAGATCAATGGAACAGAATAGAGTCCAGAAATAAATCCATGTATATATGGCCAACCAATTCAAAATAAAGGAAGCAAAAACTCGCATTGGTTAAAGACAGTCTTTTCAACAAATGGTTCTGGGAAAACTGGAAAGATACATGCAAAAAAATGAAATTGGACTACCTTCTTACACCACATACAAAAATAAACTCAAAATGGAATAAAGACCTAAATATAAGACCTGACACCATAAAACTTCTAGAATAAAATATAGGAAGTAACTTCGCAGGCATTACCCTTAGCAATACCTTCAATAACATATTTCTTGGGCAAGGGAAACAAAGGAAAAAATAAACGAATGGGACTACATCAGACTAAATTTTTTTTTTTACAGCAAAAGAAAGCATCAACAAAATAAAAAAACATTCCACAGAATAGGAGAAATTATCACCAATGGGACATCCAATAAAGTGTTAATATCCAAAATTTATAAGAAACATCTAACTCAATACCAAAACAACAAACAACCCAATTAAAAACTAAGCAGAAGACATGACTAGACATTTCTCTAAAGAGCACATACAGATGGCCAATAGACAAATGAAAAGATGTTCAACGTCACTAATCAGAGAAATGCAAATCAAGACCACAGTGAGATATCATCTCACTTCTGTCAGAATGGCTCTCAACAATAAATCAACAAACAAGTGTTGGCGATGATGTGGAGAATAGGGAACCCTTTTGCACTCTTGGTAGGACTACAAATTTGCCCAACCACTATGGATAACAGTATGGATGTTCCTCAAAAAATTAAAAATGGCACTATGCTATCATCCACCTATTCCACTCCTGGGTATTTATCCAAAGAAATCCAAAACACTAATTTGAAAAAATATATGCACCCCGATGTTTACTGTAGCACTACCTACAATAGCCAAGATATGGAAACAATCTAAATGCCCATTGATAAATGATTGGATAAAGAAGCTATGGTACATTTACACAATGGAGTATTACTTGGCCATAAAGAAGAATAAAATCTTACTTTTTTTTTGTTATTTTTGAAAAGTCTTTTAATAAGTAATATCCTAGTAGATGAAGATATTTAGTGCACCTTTAAAACATCGACATTGCATTCTCTTTTTTTTTTAAATTCATTTTTATTGTTAGACTTATTGGGGTGACATCTGTTAGCAAGGATTACATAGGTTTCAGGCATACAATTCTACAGTGCATTGTCAACTTGTTGTATAATAAGTTCACCACCTAATGTGACTTCTCTTTCCATTACCTTATATTTAGCTTCCCCCCTTGAAAGAACATGGATGAAACTAGAAGATATCCTGCTAAGTGGAATAAGTCAGACCAAGAAAGACAAATGTCATATGATCTCATTTATATGTGGAATCTAAAGAACAGAATAAATGAACAATCAAAGTAAAAAAACTTTTGGACACAGACAGTAGTTTAGTAGTTGCCAGAGGGAACTATGTATGATATTGGTTGCAGATGTTTCATGGACACCCTTTATTTGATTATGTATGGTTTCTTTTAATCCTAGCTGAGAGATTTTTTTATTGTAAATAGGTGCTAAATTTTGTCAAGTTTTTGCATCTATTAAATAATATTATTGAGAAAAAACATTGATTTTAAAATATTAAAACAACTTTGAATTTCTTGGAAAAGCTTGGGAAATCTTTTCTTGGTCATAATATGTTATTCTTCATTTTTAATATTTGATATTCTTGGATTTGATTTGCTATTATTTTGTTAAAGATTTTTGCACTCATATTTATGAAAAATATTGGTTTATACTTTTCCTTTCTTGTAATATATATGTCTGGCTTTGGTGTAAGAGTTGTACATGCATCATAAAATGAGTTACCAGGTGTTCTTCCTCCTCCACTCTCTTAAGAAGTTACTCTAAAATAGTACCACTTCTTCCTTATGTGTTTGATAGAGTCACCAGTGAAGTCCTATGTGCCTGGAGCTTGACTCATCCAAAGGCTCTTAATTAAAATTTCAATTAGGTTTTATACAGATGCAAGACAATCTGATGTTTTATTTCTTCTTGTTCTTGTTTCAGCAAGTTGTGTTTTTCAAAAAAATTTTTCATTTCATCAAAGTTGTTGCATGTATTGGTAAAATGTTCTTAACTTTTTTTTTTCTATTTTAATGGCTTTAGAAAAAGTAGTGACTTCCCCTTATTAAAATAGAATTTGGTAATTAGAGTTTTCCTTTTATTTTCATTAATCAATAGTATTCTGTATTTAAAAATTTTATTAATCTCTTTAAAGAGCCAAGTTTTGACTTCATTGATTTTTTTTCTATTTTCTAGTTCTTTTATTTTCATTCTTGTTTTCATTTCCCTACTTTCTTAGGGTTTATTTTGCTCTTTTTTTTCTCTGCCTTCTTCAGATGGAATCATAGAACTGATTTTTATACCATTCTCCTTTTCTGGTATGTCTACATAAGTGTACAAATCTCTATTTTAAGACTCATTTCACTGTTTCTTATAAATTTGGATATGTTGCATTTTCATTCAGTTTGAAATATTTCTAATTGTCTTTGTGTTCTATTTTATAATTTTTATTAGTGTGTTGTTTATTTACAAATATTTAGTGCCTTTTTAGGTATCTTACTATTTTTTACTTCTATTTTAATTCTACTGTGGTCGAAGAACAAACTTTGTAATATTCCAGACTTCTGAAATTTACTGAGACACAATTTATGGCCCAACATTTATTTTGTCCTGAGTTTGTTTCATGTGCACCTAAAAACAGTGTATATTTTGCAGTTGTTGGGTGTAGGGTTCCATAAATATTAACTGAGTTGATTGAGTTATTTCTGATCTTCTATATTTTTAGTAAATTGTTTTGGACTACTTGTGCATCAATTCTTGTGTCACTAATTTCCAGCTATGATTGTGAATTGGTCTATTTCTTACTTTAGTTCTTTTGATTTTTGCTTTATGAATTTTGAAGCATTCTGATCACATTTATCCATATTTAGATTATCACATCTTCTTGAAGAATTGATCCTTTAAACATTTTGAAATTTCTCTCATGTTTGTTTACACTCTTCGCCTTTAGTATTCTACTTTAGCTATATATACATGTAGAGCCATATATATATAAATATATATATATAAATATATATATACACATGCATGGTGGTCTATCTATACAAATATAGTCATAACAGCTTTATGAGTGTTATCTTTCATTAGTTTCATTTTTAATTATCAGTATTTTTATATTTAAAGTATACATTTTGTAAATAGCATGCAATTGGGTCATATTTGTTATCCAGTCTTACAACATTTATTTTTTATTGGAATATTTAGCACATTTATATTTAATATTCTAATTATATTAAATATAAATATTTAGATTTCAGTTTATCATTTTGTTGTGTTTTCTATTTTCTCACCCATTCTTTTTTCCTGTATTTTTTATTGCCTCTTTTATTATAAACAAAGTATTTTATTTTTAAAATTATTTTTAGTTATTCCCCTTACTGTTTTTAAAAAGTGGTTTCTTTAAAGATCACACTACACACCTTCACTTATTACAACCCACCTTAGAATAATATTCTACTACTTCACGAATAAAGAATCTTATAATAGAAACTTACATGTAACCCATTTGTAATTCTTTTGCCATGTTTTATTTTTATATTGGCTATAATTCCCACAATATATTGATATATTTATTTTAAATAATCAGTAGTCTCTTAAAGAGATTTAAAATTTCTTTTAACAGTTTCCTTATATTTACTGATGAGTTTGTCATTTACATACCATTTACAGTGTCATTCATTTTTTCCTGCATAACCAGGTTTCTATTTGATATCATTTCCCTTTACTCTTTAAGTTATCTTTTAACACTTCTGTAGCAGAGATCTGCTGCAGAGAAATGCTCTCAGCTTTTCTTTGTCTGAAAATATCTTATTACATATTTATTTTTGAAGGATATATTTTCTGGCTATAAAATTCTGGATTCAGATGTTTTCTGGCTTCTATTGTTTCAAATAAGGTAGCCATTATTTGTATTGTTCTCCTAGGTACATACTTTTCTACTCTGCCTTTAGAAATGTTTTTTTTTCCTCTGTGGTTTTCCGCACTTCAAATATGATATGCCTAGTGGTTGTTTGCTTTGCATTTGTCTTATTTGGCATTCACTGAAGTTTTTTAGATCTGTGAGTTACTATCTTCAATCAATATTGGAAAATTTATGGTCATTGTTTCTTCAAATGGTTGTTTTATCACATTCTTTCTCTTCTCATTCTATGATTCCACTCATAAGTATGTATGTAATGATATGCATGTTACCTCAATCATATGGATTTGATATTGTTCTATTGCTCTTTGATGCTATTTTTGTGGCTTTTTTAGTCTTTCCTCTATTTGTGTTATAGTTTGCATAATTTTTATTCCCCATTTTATATTCACTGATTCTTTCCTCTGTTGTGTGGTCCATGAATGTCTCACAAAAATATATAATAGTCTCAAAATAACAATAGTAGTTTCACTAGACATAGTTCACATTAACATTTGAATTTTTATCCTTAGACTATGTGCTCACTAAGAAATTATGGTCAAAATGTTGTGTTCTATAGTCACTTGACATAATTGTTTTTTATGTGGTCATTATGCCACATTTATTGTATGTAGTTTTATTCACACGTGCATCACACACACACACACACACACACACACACACACACACAGAGTTATATATTTATATATAAATATAGAATTTTTTAATAATTAGGGAATGATTTGTTCTTTTTGGTTTAACTTTATTTTTAACTATTAAAAATTTTTATATGGTTCCAAAGTCAAAACTATAAAATAAATATTCAAAGAAGTTTAGTTTTGTCTCTGTTCTATCTACACAATTTTCTCCCCATTCATATACACATATTTTTTATTTTTACTCATATTATTAAATTTATTGGGGTGACATTGGTTAGTAAAACTACATAGGTTGCAGGTGTGCAATTCTACAATACATCATTTATGTGTTGTGTTGTGTGTTCATTACCCAGAGTCAATTCTCTTTCCATCACCATAGATTTGAGACCTTGTCCCTTTCTCCCCACCCCCCCGCCATATTTTCAGATAACCACTAACCACTAAAGTATTGATTATGTCTGTGAGTTTTTGTTTTTTTGTTGCTTTCAGCTTTGTGTTCCACATATGAGTGAAATCATGTGGTTTTTATTTTTTTCTGTCTGGCTGATTTTTCTTTTCATGATGGTCTCAAGTTCTATCCGTGTTGTCATAAATGGCCCCATTTCACCTTTTTTCTTAGGGTTGAGTAATATCTTATTGTGTATATACCCATATTTTTAATATTTTTGTTTTCTTCTGCCATTTTGGGGGTAAAATGATTTCCTCTCAATTTAAAAATAAAATATTCCCTACAACAAACATTGTGCTGTACCTTGTCTTTTCTACTTCACAATATATTATAAAGCATGCTTCAAAATAGTATATAAGAGCTCTTTCTCACTCCTTTTATATTTTTCTTTATTATACCTCTCTTTTTTTGAGTAGAAATGCCGTAGTTCTTTCAACTAGTCCCCTATTGATGACCATTTGGGTTGTTTTCACTCTTACACTATTATAAATCATGCTGTCATAAATAGTCTATTCATATATTATTTTATACTTTGCCAGCATAAATTGGGCTGGCAAGGCAAAAGCGTAAATGCATATGTAAATCTGATAATTGTTCTAAAATCTCCCCACAGAAATGCACCATTCTGTGTTCCTCCAAACTATATTACAGCCTCACCAATAAATCAGACACGCTGTCCAAATTTTCCCAATCTGTTAAGGAAGAAATTGTATCTCTGTGTAATTTAAAGTTGCATTGCTCTTATTTTGAATAAAGTTAAGCATATATTTCATATTTATAAATGCCATTTGTGTCTCTGTTTCATTGGATTATTTATTACTATATTTTGTTTACTTTTTTCTGTTGAATGTTATTGTAAATGAAATTATTTTTTAAATTTCCTTTCAGAGTGTTCTTGTTGGTGTATAGAAAAACAACTTACTTTTTTTTTTTATCTTAACTCCTAAAACTTTGCTGAAACTGTTAGCTATAGTAACTTTCTTGTGGATTTATTGAGATTTTTCAACATATGAGATTTGACACTTGCACATAGAGATAATTTTATTTCATTCTCTCCATTTAAATGCCTGTTATTTTTTTTTTCTTTTTTCCCCCCTAATTGTTCTGGCTACAACTTTCAGTTCAACGTTGTCTAGTAATGATAAAAGCATCCTATAATACATTGTTTTGTTCCTGACCTTAAGGAGAAAGCTTTTTATCTTTCACCATTGAGCAGTGCTCTTTATGATAAGGAATTGTCTTTCCATAGTTTTCTGAGGGTTTTTTTTCATCATGAAACAGTGTTGGATTTTTCTCAGATGTCTTTTGGTCATTAGTTAAGATAGTCATATGTTTTTCCCTTCTTTTATTCATGTTTTTTATTATATTGATTCATTTTTTTATGTCAAACCATCCTTTCAGTTCAAGAATAAATGTCACTTGGTCATCAAGTATGCTCTTTTTAATATTTTTTTTTTGGATTTAATTTGCCAGTATTTTGCTGAGAACTTTTCATCTATATTCATAAAGAATATTGGTCTGTGGTTTTCTTGTGATCTCTTCATCTTTCTTTGGTATCTGGGTGATACTGACAGTATAGGATATGTTAGAGGTTGTGATACTTTGATTTACAAAAAATATATATTCTGTCATTCTCATATATATTTGATCTTCACCTATAGTTCTTGGTTCACAGCTCCCCAAACCCTTGGAATTTTTTGAGCAATAAGAGCAATGGGAGGATCTTTTGTTATATGAGGAAGGACTTAAAAAAAACAAAACAAAACCCCAAATCATCTGGCAGTCAGGCTTCTTATAGTACAGTCTTTCTCTGCTAAGTGAGTGTTCTAGGAACCTGTCTGCATTGGTGTACAAGATGGTGGTGTTGTGAGAAGCTGTGCTTGGCATCAAAATTTTTTTTTTGAGACTCTTTCAATGTATTTGCCCATTTCACGATGAATGATTTACATGAACATGAGGCATGAAAATACACCTGCCCACACTGCTTTAAGGGTTCAGCAGTTTTTGACTAAAAACAATATGACCCCTTGCCCCACCATCCCTATTTACCTGATCTCACTCTGAGTGACATTTTTTGTTTGTTTCTCCATTGAAATTTTTTATCAATGTGGAAGAGGGGAAACTAAAAATAGCTGGAGCACTAAAAGGCATAAAAATCAATGAGTTCTAAAACTGTCCCCAGCAGAGGAAAAAGCATCTCAATAGGTGTACTTAATCAACTGAAGAGTACTTTGAAGGTGACTGAAGTTTAAACATGTAAGAATAAATATACTTTTTAAATAAATAATTTCTGGGTTTTTTGGGTCTCCTCTCATAATATTTGGTCTTTTGTCCTCAGTTTCTGAAATTTTTTCAGAGCCATAAAGGTAAAATGGTTGTCTTGTTATTCTTAATAAGCCCATTTTTACTACAACTAGGTTTATGTTGATGATGTGACTTTTGGAAAGCACTTAAAAGAATGGGGACCTCTGTCAAGATAACCAACCATATGATTCAAGGGTTGGAACTTCCAGTCTCCACCTTCCCACCTCCTGGCAGGGAAGAGGGTTTGGGAATTTAGTTTAATCACCAATGGCCAATGATTTAATCAATTTTGCCTATGTAATGAACCCTCCATAAAAACCAAAAGAAGGGGTTTGGAGAGCTTCTGGGTTGGTGAACACATGGAGATTTGGAGAGAGTGGTGCCTGGAGAAGAAAAATCTGTAGCCTATTTCCATACCTTGCCCTATGTGTCTCTTCATCTCACTATTGATTTGTATCTTTTTATACCTCTTGCAATAAAGCATTAATCTTGGAAGTAAATGGGTTTCATTAGTTTTCTTAGCCATTCTAGCAAATTAATCCAACCCAGGAAGGAGGTTATGAAAACCTCAGATTTATAGCCAGTTGGTTAGAAATAGAGGTAACAACCTAGGCTTGTGACTGGCATCAAAAGTGGAGGGCAGTCTTGTAGGACTGAACACTTTATCTGTGGAAACTGATGTTATCTGCAGATAGACAGTATCAGAGTACAGTTGAATTATAGCACATCCAGCTGGTGTCTGAGAATTGTTTGGTGGTATGGGACCAGAATGATATTACAGGTGTTCCCTTTTTAATTATTCTGGAAGAGTTTTGAGCAGTGCAGGTATTTATTTTTCTTTAAACGTTTAGTGGAATTCACCCATAAAGTCATCTGGTTCTGGATTTTTGTTTGGGGGGGGGAGGTTTTTATTATATATGCAACATCTTTAATACAGGTCTGCTTAGATTTTTATTTGTTGTTGAATCAATTTTGGTAATTTGTGTTTTTCTATAAAATTTTTCATTTCATCTAGGATAGTTAATTTATTAATATACAATTATTCATAGTATTTTCTTATAATCCCTTTTATTTCTACAAGGCCAGTGGTAATGATTCCATTTTCATTTCTGATTTCAGTTTTTGTATCTACTCTCTTTTTCTCTTAGCCTGGCTAAACATTTGCCAATTTTGTTGATCTTTTCAAAAAACTAACTTTTCTGAGTTTTTTATTCTCTTTACTGATTTTCTATTAATTCTTTGTTATTTTTCTCTCTTCTAATCTTTATTTCCTCCTGTTAATTTTGGGTTTAGTTTAATCTTTCATTTAAGTTCCTTAAGGTACAAAGTTAGTAATTAATTTAAGATCTTTCTTCTCCATATACTCTTTTCCCACACATACATCATCTCATATACCAGTATATTTGTTATGATCAATGAGTCAACATTAGTACATCATTATTGACCCAAGTCCATAATTTATCTTAGTTTGGACGTTGTATTGCATATTCTATGTGTTTTACAAATATAAAATAACATGCATTCATTATTATAGTATCATACATAATAAATCAATGCCATAAAAATTTTCTATACTTCTCTAATTCATTTTTTCCTCCCAACTCCCTCATATTCATGGCAACCACGTATATTTTTACTGTCTCCATAGTTTTGCCTTTTCTTAATTTTTTTGTCTTTGTTGATACTTTCTTATTTTTGGTGTTTAATACATTTTTTGTAATATGCCATATTGATTCTCTTCTCATTTCCTTTCACGTATGCTTTTAATATAGTTTCTTAGTAGTGGTTGCAATTGAGATTACAACTGACATCTTAAATTTATAACAATCTAGTTTGGATTGATACCAAGTTAACTTTAATAGCACACAATATCTTTTTATTCCTGCATGACTTGCTCTCCTCCCCCATACACATAGTTTATGTTGTTCTGTAACAAATTGCATCTTTATACATTGTGTGTCCATTAATGGAGACTTATAATTGCTGTTTTATACATTTATATTCTAAATAATATAGAAAATAAAAGGAAGTTTTACAAACAAAAAATAAAATATTAACTTTCCTATGTCCTATATTTACTTTTACCAGAGTCCTTTAATTCTTTTTAAGGCTTTGAATTGCTGTCTGATGTATGAAGGACTCTCTTCAACATTTCATATATGGCAGGTATACCAATAACAAACTCTGTCAACTTTAGTTTATCTGGAAACATCTTAATTTCTCATTTGTTTTTGAAGGACAGTTTTGTGGGATATAGATTTCTTGGTTGAAAAATTGTAGAAAGATCAAGATGGCAGCATGTGAGGATGTTCCTGAGATCTCTCCTGTAAATTATAAACTGAACAGCCAAAATCTGACAAGGGAATCCCCAAGTGATACAGCCTCAGCAGGGAGGTCCACTCACTACAAGAAAACACGTAAAAGGGAGAGAAGACAAGATGGCGACTGGAGAGGAGGTTCCTAAAGCCTCTCTCAGAAAACACGATTGAACGGCCGTCCAGGAGCCAAGAAAGCGGACCCTGAGTGACAAACTGGCTGCTGAGAAATCCACAAATCGCAAGTAAACCTGAAGGCTGGCGAGAAAGGGGCGAGTCGGGGAGAGGGAAGGGAGCAGAGACGGACCACGCGGGACGTGATCCCTGCTGACTATTCGGAGCTGCGCTGTTTGGGGG